>JAYMSW010004320.1:0-11127 GCA_036897725.1 Erodium texanum
ATCTGGAAGTCCATGGCGGGAGAGAGGCCCTCGAAGGGCTTGTAGCTGGTATTGGAGGGCTTAAGTTTCTTGTTTTTCCGGCAACCGGTTTGGCGGGATTGCTTCCGGTGGAGGCTTTTCTCGAATACTTGTGCCTGAAGAAAGAATAAAAATTCGAACAAAGCCATGTTTCAGATCACAAGCATGTCGCATTAAGAGGATCTATATTTTATATTGTTGTCGTGACTGTGTAGATCGAAGATCAAGATTCATATCACGTTAAAAATCGACTTTTAAAATTGATAGATGAAAACATTAAAACACTCAGTAAGTAACAATAATCGAAACATATGTTTCTCAAATATGAGACGCCAACGAGCCTTATTTTTATGGGCATAGCAAGAGACTCAAAAGGGAACGAACTCGTCAAACTATTGGCAAGAAGTTTCACGAAATTTTCTCGGGAAACAAACAGAAAATAAACTGAAACTATGAAGAGATGCAAATGAACAGATAGGTAGAGGTCCAAAATGTTGATTAAGACACATTTTTCAACCATTTTCAAGCATGGAACACTAAATGAACTTCATTCTATGCATATAGCACATGAGAGCAAGAATCAAATCAAATTTTCTCAGGAAACAAACAGAAAGTAACTCTTACACGAACCAAAACTAGCAAGAAACAAGTCACCTGAACCAAGGAGAAGGCACAAGAAGATGAACAAAGATTGCTCAAAAATCAAAGCATCCATCGTCAAGCTTCTTTCAAGAACCCGATCTCCGATCGAAGAAGCGATGAGGGTATTGTAAAGAAGAGCTTAAGAATCAATACACCAATGTGTTTTATACGAAGAGAAGGCCAAGAATCGGAGCTTTCTTGGGTGGAAGAGAGAAGGAAGAATATGAGAAAACTTGAGGGAAGAGGCATTGGGTTGTTGGAGAGTTGAAGCAAGTGAAGGTGCAAAAAAGGGTAAAGGAATTTCAAGTCTCATGTTTTTGTCTGATCATGTGTCAGTTACTGTGTTGAGGACGATGATGTATGTCTGAATGGGAATGCTTCTCTCTCCTTTGTCATGGTCTTTTTACTGTTTCATGGGACTGAAACAAAAGTAAGATCTTGGTTGCTGTATAAGAAAGAAGTCTTGGCAACTTTTTTTTCAGGTGGTTTTGAGTTTTGTCTACATCAGATGGAAGAAAATGATGTCTTATTCAAACCATCTGCGTTTTATTTGGCTGGTTAAGACGAATATTATCTCTTAATAAGTTCAGTGTTCAAACTCTAATAAGTCGTTTGCTTGCAAGTAACTCTGCTAGTAAGAGTTAAATTCAGAATGACATCATACTCGTTTCCTGGAAAGAACGTTTGAATGTGTGTCTTACGTGTAAAGTCTCGCATGCTTTTAGATGATTTAGACTTCAACAACCGGTGAGATTGGAGAAAACAAACGATGTTAGAATTTAATCGGTCAAGATGAATATCTTGTCCCGATCAGATTAAATTGAGGGTTACAATCGCTTTTATGAACCGTAATCGTGTTGAAAGTTTTGATTATTACTTTTCAATAGAACAAGTGCCATTGTTACAAAAACAACAAAAGCAATAAACAAATGGGTATTGTTGAATCTTTTTGCTTTCATTATCACTTGAAGGGTGCAACATAGGAATACCAAAACCAAACAGCTTTCTTTCCAAAAACATCCTAAGCTAAACCATAGCATCACTCAAAGTTCATTTTAAGCATCCCTTCTTCTTAAAAGCTTGATGCCTCCTATTTTCCTTCAAAACATTTCCTTAATCTTCACCAAAATTAACATAATAGGTTGTTAAAATATTTTCGCGTGAAGAAACTGCTCTCTTAATCACTCGGTTAATCTCGATAAGTACATTTTAAATGTTACTTGCATTATTAGAATTTTACTTAAATGGGTGTATTTGTATTGCATAAAGCCCCAGGCTATGGAGGAAGACATTATAGGATCACATATCATCTTTTGGGAAAAGAAGTTCCTTCTTCAATTAAGGATTAAGGAACAAAAGCATATTAAGAGACTAATATAAACTTGAAACCTTAACCACACAACCAAAAGGGTTAGGAATCTTAGCTTTTAAGAGCAGCTAATAGTAGATTCCTAATCTTGCTATTTGGTGCTTTAGATTTAATAGTAACTCATAATAACCAACAATGTGAAAAGACGGTTTAGTACACGAAATTTTCGTTTTTATAGAGTACGAATAAGGTTATCGTGCATATATCGAGTATGCGTCAACATATGGTTGTCCTAACCCCAACTTGATTAGAGATTTCGAATCCCGTCTGACCTTGTCTAGATTTATGAAACGTTTCTCTCCTGACCCATTCATATCGAAAACATCGAATTTCAAACAAGTTCGATATATTCAATCATTCCTACTAAAAAAAATGATACAAAAGGAGTCATTGCACCCACTCAAGAGGTCTAAGGTTCGAGTCATCCTAAGACACTTTTATTTTTGACTCTTTTTACATACTAATTAATACAGTGTTTTTTATAAATAAAACAAAAAGGAAACCAAATAATGACGTCAGAATCTATTTCCTTCCCAAATCTAATAAATGATTGGAATTTTTTGGAGGTAAAGGTACAAAAATTCAAAAAAATATATCTAAAGTGGAAATATAGAAAAAAGGAAAAGTTTTATTTATTTCTTTTACTGATATATTTTGGTTCTTTCCTAAGAATAAAATAATTTGCAGAGAGACAGAAGGGTTTTTTTTGTGAGAGCTCTTCTTCTACATAATCTTCCTCGCCTTCTGTTTGTCGCGGCCGTACCTCGAGCGAGAGACGACGACATATCGTGCACTGAGACTGAGGAGCGAAGAAAAATTCCGACTTGGAGAGGCTTTTTTCTTTCCAGATCTGTGGCTGTTTCTGAGGAGAAGACGAATATGAGCGGCAAGGTCGTCGGCGGCGGAGGGAAGGGCAGTAACGGGATTTCTGCAATCCCGGCGGCGTCGAGGAAGATGGTGCAGAGTTTGAAGGAGATTGTGAACTGCCCTGAGGCCGAGATCTATGCTATGCTTAAGGAGTGTAACATGGACCCTAACGAAGCTGTTAATCGCCTCCTTGTCCAAGGTCTGTATTTTTGTTCTTCCTCTCTGTATTATATTGGGTTTCGAGTGGTGGGTCTTCGTTTTTATTAGGTATTGAGTTCTGGGTTTTGTTGTTCTTTGGTGATTTTAGCTTCTGGGAGTGTTGTTTTTGCATTTTTCTGTTATGGGTCGATTTTGTATTGGATTTTTTTTTGTGTTGTTTTCACTGTCTGTGAATGTTAGCTGTTGAAAGTTCTGTTTTTTTGGATAATGGGTTGTTAAATTGTGCGCCTGATTGGACTATGAGGAAGTGGGATTAGGGGTTTTGTGTTTTGGGTGACATTTTTTTTTTCTGTTTGATGAGGATTTGAGTGGTAGCTTATCAGTTGTTTTAGTTCCAGCTGGGTTAGTGATGAAATTTGTGGGACTTATGAGTTAAAGGTTGCCAGTTGTGGAACTTAGCTAGGGCCTCTCTCTTTATCATAATCCTTGACACTTCTATTCTTGATTGGTATGTGATTAATGTTGGCAGGCTATGTTCATAGTGTCCATCTTTCAATTTGTAGATGGCACTGTAGGGATTAATGAACTTGTATGGAGAATATTGTCTGTGTTTTCTTGCCATGGAGTGTGTTGCATTACTGTATTTCAGTACTTTTTCCCCTTCTGATTATCGAATCCTTTTAATTGTGTAGATCCTTTTCATGAGGTGAAGAGCAAACGCGATAAGAAAAAAGAGGTGTGTATGTGTGAAGAGCACAATTTTTGTTTCATTTCTCTTGTTAGTCTAATGTTTATTTAATAACCATATGGTTAATATCATGATCATTTAACTCCCATTGCTCCAATTATAATTGCTGATGGCTCTTTTTTTTTACTTATCCTATGGTTCTTACATCAGAATAAGGATTCATCAGAGCCCAGGTCTCGTGGTGCTAGCAACACTTCGAACCGTGGTAATAGAGGTGGTGCAGATCGTTATGGTGGACGTAGTGGCTCAACCCAATTCAGCTATACTGGTGGGTGTATAGAAGTTCTATTTCGATATTGTTTGAAGTTCTATTTCGATATTTTCATGTAATGTATCTACCTCGGGTTTTCAGATTCGGGTGCACTGCACAGTAGACCTGCATACAAGAAGGAAAATGGTACACATGGTTATACGGGTTCAGCATCATCTACTTCTGGAATTGCAGGTCGTAGCACAAACCGGCAAACCTCATCCTACAGGTAATTGCGACTTATTCTTGAACCAGAACTTCAAAACCTTGGTTTCTTTTGCTTGGTTAAATGATTCAACCTTTGTCCAGCCTTGTCAAATGTTTAATTTATCCTGTAACTGTAGATCAGTCCCTTGTCCAGCCAAACATTTATCTGTTATCAAATAAGTTGTTTTGAAACTTTAGGAGTATTATTTGGAAATGTGGATCGATTTAGTTGATGGGTTGAAGTCTTTGATCAGTCTTCTCTGTGATTATTACAGTGACGATTCTTATGGTTCTGTAATGATTCCGAAAAGAAAGTATCTTGAGTAATATTCCGCTCAATTACATTTATTTATACTCTCACTAATCTATCCCGAAGTGTGCATCATTCTCAACCAACTACCCCCAAGTTTTAAGAGTTTTTGGCAACCCCATTAAGTTATTTTAGTCTCAATTTACCCCAGTTTGTTCAACTTTTGGGTGCTAAATGATGAAAATACCCTCGTGACAAAAAAGCATGGATATTTTCATTTCAAATCCTGAAGTTGACGGAATTGGGGTAAATTGAGACTAGAATAACTCAAGGGGTTGTCCAAAACTTTTTAAACCAAGGGGTAGTTAGTTGAGAATGGTGCATACTTAAGGATAGCTGAGTGAGATTAGCCCTTACATAAATGAATGTGTTCTCTCAATTTTAGTCACTGACAATAACGTAATCTGTTGACATGTTTTTTCTTTTAAATTTCCTGCAGTGATTGCTTTACTACAGAAAATAAAATGCCCGTAGTAGGCGCAGGTGATGGTATGCCTCTACTTTCTCAGCCTTCTCCAGCATTCCAGTCCCCTTGGTCAGCAGTACCTGGTCAAAAATCAATGGCCGACATTGTTAAGATGGGTAGGCCACAAGGAAGGGCCCCACCTCCACACAATGTTAACCAGCACCAAATTTCAGTGCCTTCAACAGCACCTTATCATGATTCACGTTCTAGAGATCATGCTCCACAGGTGCCAGAGATGCAACCGGAGCCTGATGTTATCACAACCCAGCATGTTTCTCCTGATGATGATTGGCCCAGAGATGAGCTTCCTTCAACTGCTAGTGCCTCTTCTGTCTTAGAGCCACTTCCTGACTCCGAACCTCATGCTGAGTATTCTAAATCACCCTTAGATGGAACTAATCAGACTCTAAACTCGCAGCTTGATGAGGTTCAGGCAACACGAGATGATGCTGTTGAAATTCAAATACAAGAGGATAATTATGAGCATGACGAAGGTAATCTTGATGCTTCAAATGATTCTTTTGGGTTTCTTGAGGTTCATTCGAACTTACATTTTTTTGCATTGAACCTTTTGTGTTGCAGTTGAAGATAATGCTTCATCAGTTGCAGCAAACATGGAACAATTGAACTTGCAGAACGATGACAAAGCTCCACCTCCTGAAGAGGACAAGCCTTCTGTTGTGATCCCTAATCACCTGCAAGTCCATACTCCCGAATGCTCTTAAAAGTAATGTTGTTGAGACATCTACAACAGCAGATGGTCCAGCAGTTGAGCAGCCAGAGAACAGGTATGCTCTTTGTAATAGTTCATCTCTCCTTTTTGCTAGACTATTGCTTATGGTCTTTTGAATTTTTATTTATTTATGCAGAAGCTCTGAATATTATGGAGATGAACATCTGAGACCTTCTGAAGAAGGCTTAGCTCATAGAACTGTTACAAGTGCTGAGAATTACGAGTCTTCTCCTTCGCCTTCAGAACCAGAGGTGTTGAAACAGGATGTTCCTGAAGCTGCTCAAGCAAATCAATATGCCTTCCCTACATCTGCACCTAATTATGCCTTTGACAATGCCCAACAGTTGAATGCGGCTTTGGCTCATTCTCAAACAAGCCCTCAGATGCACAATCTTATGGTAATTCAATCCAAACATTAATCCATATCAATAATTTACTATATATATATATATATACTTGCATATTGTGTCTGTAAGCATAGAACTGTCGGTTCAAGTTACTTGAGCTATGTTTATTGTTGATAAAGCAGGCATACACAAATTCTTTGCCCAGTACTTTGTTGGCATCGACAGTTCAAGGTGCAAGAGATTCGGATCTTCCATACTCACCCTTCCCAATGGCTCAATCAATGGCCTCTAAATATGGCAATGTGATGTCTTCCGCTGGAGGCTCAACTCATTCCATGCCTGAGGTATCTTTTTTTCCCAGAACTCATCGAGTATGTGTTTGTTCTTAGCATAAGGGAAGTCTTGAGCCCATTTCTTGGTTGATATGTCAATCTTTAAATGTTCTTTAAGAATCAAAAAATGTTTGGTGCTCCCTTCTATACAAGCAAGGTCTGATCCCAAAAAGCTTTCATACATCTAATTTAGTAGATAAAAAAGATGATAAATTAGTTTACAACATTAACAAAATTATTACATGATGTCAAGAACCAACACATGACGTAGTTGGTTTGTCTATTCGATTCAAGACTACTATTTTTGCAGTATGAGGGAATAGCTATCGAAACGGCCCTTTGATTATCATAAATTAACCAATCTAGTTTTGGAGTTCAAAAACATGCCAATTCAGTTCATCACCTTGTAAAAGTTCACCAAATAGGAGACTAAATTGGTGCTCTTTCGCATATCGAGGGACTAAATTATCCTTTTTTGATACCTTGAAGACCATTTAGGGTCTTTTCATGAAGCACTGAATTTAATATATTTGTTATAATTTATATATCGCCGTTCTCATCGGCTCTTTCCATGTCCATAGCCTCTCAGAGCAGGAAGTCCTTCCCCGGCACAACCAACTCAGCAGACTCTGCCAGGTGCTGGTTTTGCAACTGGGCCTTCTCTTCCTCAGCACCTGGCTGTGAATCCGTATCCTCAGCCAACTCTTCCATACGCCAACATGATAGGCTATCCGTTCTTGCCACAGAGTTACACATACATGCCATCGGCTTTCCAGCAAGCTTTTGCTGGTAACAGTACATATCATCAGTCTCTGGCCGCTATGCTTCCACAGTACAAGAATAGTGTTTCCGTCAGCAGCTTGCCTCAGTCTGGTGGAGCCATTGCTTCTGGTTATGGGTTTGGAAGCTCAGCTAATGTTCCTGGGAATTTCCAGACCAATCCACCAAGTGCTCCTGCTGGTAATGCTGTGAATTATGAGGATGTTATGAGCTCTCCGTACAAGGATACCAATCATCTGATCTCGCTTCAACAACAGGTAATCTTTTTTTTTGTTTGAAATGGATTGACATTCTTATATGCACGTAATAAGATATCGATCTTGAGCATGAAAAGCCGAATGAGTTGACCTCTTGAAACACTATTCCAATCACGAACATACTAGTTTTTTCACTCTACTATGAAATGTTGCTGTTTAGTCCTAAGATTTACAGTTGTTTTGAATTTAGTCCTTGAATATCTGACATAGTGGTGATGAGTGGCGTACACTTTACAAGGACTAAATTGGTAGAGTTTTGTATAAGTTTAGGACCAAATTTGAAAATTTGATAGTATAAGGACTAGATAGGCACATTCGATATAGTGTGAGGACTATTCGGAAACATTTTCCCCTTTTTACGAATACTTGGGAGTTATATATAGCCTCATTCTGTGGAGCTAAGTCTTTTTTCCCCCCTGTTTCTGAATGATTACTGCTTTCAAATTAGTCCTTGTAGTGTCCTAAATGTGCTAATTTAGTTACTGGACTATCAAATGTTTCAATGTAGTCCTGAATTTTGCCAAACTGTTCTTATTTTGTGCTTGTGTATCAAATGTCTCAACCTCACATTTGCAATTATTTCCAATCTAGTCCCTAAATATTTGATTAGGCACTGATGCGCGGCATACACTATACAAGAACTGAATTGTACCAAATAGGAACATTTGATGGTACAGGACTAGATAAGCACATTATTATAGACTCAAGTGCAAGGACTAGCTCACAACATTTTTGTTCTCCTTACAATTGCTTGGGACTCAAGTCACTTGTTTTTCTGTTTCAGAATGATAACTCAGGCATGTGGGTTCACGGGCCCGGTTCTCGAACGATGCCAGCAGTCCAAGCAAGTTCATACTACGGCTTCCAGGGCCAGAACCAGCAGCAGCCCGGTGCATACAGGCAAGCTCAGCAACCGTCACAACAGCAACAGTTCGGTGGCCTCGGGTACCCAAACTTCTACCATTCCCACGCCGGCATGTCACTGGAGCATCAGCAGCAGCACACACAACAGCAGAACCGAGGTGACGGGTCCCTCAGTGGGGCCCAAGGGCAGCCATCGAAGCAGGCCCAGCAGCTCTGGCAGAACAACTACTAATCCCCGTCGTCACCTCCAGGCTTTTTCAGGGACATGTAGTTTGAAAGCGGCCATTGAAGGCGCTCTCACTGAATAATATGTGAGCATGTTTTTGTTGATGGTTTTAGAGAGAGAGCTTGGCTATAGATAATGTGCCCTGTGTCTTTGTGAGGTTGTACTCTACTTAGTTATAATCACCGGGCGTCAGTTAAGAACGTTTCTGTGTTGCTAACTTGGATTCGGATTTAGTGAACTATAGTGATTCCTCTTCGTTCGTTTCTCAAGTGCTTCAGTAACAAAATGCTTCTTTTTCGATGCCCCAGTTCTTACAGTTAAGGTGATTATCAATTAGCAACGTAGAATTTGCAGGAGCACTCTTACCTCCTTAATTAAGAGATTCTATTGTTATAATCTATGTTATGAATTGTAAGAGATTCTTTTGTATAAAGAACAAGTGTATAATAAATAATAATAATAAAAATGAACTAAGGTAATGCTTTCCTTGTTAATGAGCTCTCTCTCACTTGGGGCTGCCAGACCAGGTTGGGCGTGAACGGTCATACTTTCTGGCTGTTTTATCCTCAAGACCTCTCGCAGGCGTTCGCCCATAGCTCTTGTCGTCGTTGTCTAGGTTTGCCCTACACCGTCAGATTTGCCATTGAGGAGTCCGGATATCCGAGGATGACAAGAGTGTGTTTCTAATCTATTAATCAAGCAAAAAATGGGGTGGTTACAAAAATGAATTTTTCTTAAAAGTGATAGGTATACCATCACAGTTTTCAGCTGATTTCAATAGAAGTTAACGTGGTCAAAATATATGCTATCCACTGTCAAAATAAATTCAAAATCCACATCTACGAACGTGAATGTTTCTAATCTATGAATCAAGCAAAAAATTGGGTGGTCACGAAAATGAATTTTTCTGAAAAGTCATAAGTATACCATCACAGTTTTCGGCTAATTTCCATTAAATTTTCAGTGGTCACAATATATGATATCCACCATAAAAAAATATTACACTCCACATCTATGCATGTGAAATACTTTCATATATGAATCGAGGAAAAAATTGGGTGTTCATGAAAATAATTTTTTTTGGGTCAATAGTCATAGAGGTACCATCACAGTTTTCGGCTGATTTCCATATAATTTTCAATGGCCAAAATATATGATATCCACTGTAAAAAAAAATATTACACTCCACATATATTAAGGTATACTATTTTTATATAAGAATCAAGAAAAAAAATTAGGTGGTCACGAAAACGAATTTTTTTCAAAACTAATAGTGGTACCATCATAGTTTTCGACTGACTTCAATTGAAGTTAACGTGGTCAAAATATATGATATCCACTGTCAAAAGAAATTTTACACTCCACACCAATGAACGTAAACTTTTCTAATCTATGAAACAAGCAAAAAATTGGGTGGTCACAAAATGAATTTTTCTGAAAAGTCATAGGTGTACCATCACAGTTTTTGGCTGACTTCAATTGAAGTTAACGTGGTCAAAATATATGATATCCATTGTCAAAAGAAATTTTACACTCCACACCAACGAACATAAACGTTTCTAATCTATGAAACAAGCAAAAAATTGGGTGGTCACAAAAATGAATTTTTCTGAAAAGTCATAGGTATACCATCACAATTTTCGGCTGATTTCAATAGAAATTAACGTAGTCATAATATATGCTATCCACTGTCAAAAATTTTTGTACACTCCACATCTACAAACGTGAACATTCCCAATATATGAATCAAGCAAAAAACTGGGTGGTCACGAAAGTGAATTTTTCTGAAAAGTCATAGGTGTACCATCACAGTTTTCGGCTAATGTCAATAGAAGTTAACGTGGTCAAAATATATGATACCATAGCCAAAAAAAATTTTACACTCCACATCTACGAATGTGAACGTTTTAAATGTATGAATCAAGAAAAAAAATGGGTGGTCACGAAAATGAATTTTTCTGAAAAGTCATAAGTGTACTATCACAATTTTCGACTGATCTTATTAGAAGTTAATGTGGTCAAAAAAATTTGATATCCACTGTCAAAAAAATTTTACACTCCACATCTATTAACATTAACGTTTCTAATATATGAATCAAGAAAAAAATTTGGTGGTCCCGAATATGATTTTTTCTAAAAAGTTATAGGTGTAGCCTTATAGTTTTCGGTTGATTTCCATAGTAGTTAACATGATCAAATTATATGATATCCACGTTCAAATTTTTTTTTACATTCGAGATCTACGAACGTAAACATTTTTAATGTATGAATCAAGAAGAAATGGGCTGGTCACAAAAATGAATTTTTCTGTAAAGTTATAGGTATACCATCACAGTTTTCGGCTGATTTTAATAGAAGTTATCGTGGTCAAAATATATGATATCCACAGTCAAAAAAAATTTTACACTCCACATCTATGAACGTGAACATTTCTAATGTATGAATCAAGATAAAAATTGGATGGTCACGAAAACGAATTTTTTCTGAAAAGTCATAGGTGTACCATCACAGTTTTCGGCTGATTTTCATAGTAATTAAAGTGGTCAAAATAT
>JAYMSW010004321.1:0-11127 GCA_036897725.1 Erodium texanum
GTCGCTGATCGATTAACGATTCACCAAGAGCCGATGCGTGGCCACTAATGTCGTGTTGTCAATGCCAGCTCACCGTGTCCCTTAATCTGCGCGCTGTTGACATCGGCTCCCTGTGGAACGACGATGTCAGGCTAACACTAATGCTGACACGTTTGCGCTCGATGCTAACACTGATACCGAAGCTTCGACACCGATCGACACCAACCGGTTGGCCTTACTCTTATATGTGTATTGTCCTCAACAATAAAATTGCTTATATACCAAAAAAAGATTATGCTATTATTTTTCACTCCTCCCCAAAATACAATAATAATTGAAAGATAAAAAGAAGTCAACATGATTTATTATTAGCCAATGTGTCTAATTTGAAGATAATAATTGCGTTTTTAATTTAGAAAATGATTGTTACCACAAACACAAAACAAATGGTTGGTAAAGAAAAGATGGAGTCTACATTTCCAGTTACTAGTAGTAGTCTCCATCTCCTTCGAATTCTCCACGCCATTACCGACCGGACCTGCAACTCTACGTCCCTCTTCCCGTTCATCTGACCTTCTCTTTCGTTCTTCACCTCTTAGTTTAGGGCCAAATCAAAGACAAACAAAGGTTGCAAACCTTCTGTTTCGTTCTCCACCTCTTAGGTTAGGGCCAACAAAAATTGGAAATTGAATCAATCTCGCGCTTGATCTCCACCTTCATCTCAATTTGACCCAATCAATCTGCGCAAGGTGAAATGGTCTCCTACTCTTCTATCTATGAATTCTGGTACCTTTTGCTGCAACGATTTTTATCTTTCCCTATGCTTCTGCTTTCCCCCTTCATTTTCGAGTTTTTTTTTCAGGGAGTTCCAGCTGGGAGGTGTTCAGAACCAGAAGCGCATGCTCATTGATTTGAATTGACGCGTCTTTTATGATTGCCCAATATCATTGATTCATGTAAGTCATACTTCGCATAAAAATTGCTTACGTTTATCTGCTTTCATGTATGTTAAGCGAAATGTATTAAATTGAGCTATGTGTTTGATTATTTTGTGATGAATCTGTACGGGGTTTTCGAAATTTGATGAAAGTAGGAGGTATTGAAGAAAAAAGTGTATATGAATGCCTGATAAATGCTACTGTGTTGCTTCTTTTGCACCGTGGCTATACTGTTTTGCTCCTTTTTATGAGCTTTAACTTGATTTTTAGAATCTGTGATGTTTTTTTTTTATTGAGCTTTCTATCCCTTGATTATGTTAACCTTTTGTTTTCAGGGAGCCTGTCCAGTCAATAATTCCAGGGTTGCCTGATGACTTGGGTTTGAGATGTTTGGCGAAGATGTCCCATGGTTACCATGGGCAGCTTGAAGCCGTCTGTAAGAGGTGGAGAGATTTAATCCGTGGCTTGAATTATGGGAACTATAAAGCCGTGGAGGGGTGGAGTGGAGATTGGTTATTCGTTCTTACAGAAAGGTCTAACAACCAATGGGTTGCCTATGATCCTGATGCTAATATATGGCATCCTCTGCCAAAGATGTCAAGGGCCGATGTTGATGGAAAGCACTATGGGTTTTCATGTGTTTGTGTTCATAAAAGGTTTTTGGTGATCGGTGGGTGTTATGTAACAAATGACCCTGCTCGTTCTCACTTGAAGCCAACCGTAACCAATGAGGTCATGCAATTTGATCCCTTCAGAAAACAGTGGACTAATCTAGCAAGTATGAAAATGCCGCGATCTCATTTTGCATGCAGTGTTATCAGTGGTAAGGTGTATGTCGCTGGAGGGCGGAACTTAGACTGGCCAAGGGGGATTTCTTTTGCCGAGGTGTATGATCCCGTGACTGACAAGTATGTACATCTGCACTATAACAATGTTTATCTTGGCTATTGCACTACTACTAGGACTAACCGGTAATCGTCAATTGCACTTGTTAATGTATTCTCACCTTTGTGGAAGTTTGAAGAATTGGTTGATGAATGATTATATGAACAGGTAAGTATGGAATTGGTTATGTTGTTATCATGATGTGAGAGCTTTTCTTTTCACAGTGTATTATGACATAGGGTTATTGTTTGATCAGAATCCCGTAAATTTGTTATTGCTTCTGACACTTGTTGGTACACTTGCTTCTTTGTACTGTGCACTCTAAGAAAAAATATCAAAATGGATGTGGTGACTGATCAATTGGATGTGTGACTATCTTTCTTATTGCTATTATATGTTATCTACAGTAATTTTTCTCTATTCTCTATTCTCTCTACATATACATATTCTATCTACTTGGTAACACATGAAAACTAGCATAAATTAAATTTACTAATTTAGTATGAATATTTTCATTTGGTAAGAACATTTATTTTCTGTTTGCATAGAAATTACATTAGAGTGTCTTCACTGATACATGTTCTTGGCAGCTTCTAATAGTGTAACTGTTATTTGGCAGAAATTTTCTCCCTCTGTCAACTAATGAATGAGATACAAAATGTTTCTTTTGTGCTTTGGTTTCTTTCCAGATAAAGTATATGGATATTCATACCCATTCTGTACTGAACTTGAATTCTGAATAAGCTTTCTCCTTGTGAAGTTGTGAACATCTGTTGATGGACTTTCTTTATGAATAATCTTATCCCAATGTCAGCACATCAAGTCTTCTTTTGCGTCATTTGTGTTGACCATACTGGTATAAACTACCTAAATTTAATTTTGAAACAAAAGAGTTAATATTTCATTATTGCTTTTGTTATTTATCCATTCTGATATGCTGCCTTTTGCACGTGCCTTGGATATTATTAATACTAACTTTTCCTTGCCATAAATGGTGTCGTACTTTCTCACTGTCTTCTCTTCCTTTTCTGGCTAGGAAATCTGTACTGATTTATTTGTACAAAATATATTTAAGCTAACAATCACCTGATTTTCTGGGTAAAATCAAATTTGCCATTAAACTTTTTTTTTTGTTTTTGTTGAGATTCTTTGTTCTAGTTAAACTGAGCAGAGATTTTGCAGGTGGGAGGAATTGCCACCTATGCCCAACCCACAGATGGATTGTTTAGGCTTAGCATATAAAGGCAACTTTCATGTTCTGAGTGACCAGGCAGGTTTGCCAGATCAGAACACATCTGAAGTCTTTAACCCATCAACTGGGAAATGGTGCACTGTTGAGGATATATGGCCTTTCTCGAAGGCAATGCAATTCGCAGTTCAGGTGATGATGGACGATCGAGTATACACCGTAGTTGATTGGGGTGAGAGCTTGATTAAAACAAGGGATACTGAGAAGGGAGAGTGGTACAATGTAGGATCAGTCCCTCCAGTGATTCTTCCTAGCCACTCTAGGCCATTGGAAGCCTTTGGTTATGGGTTTGCTGTCTTAAGATGTGAACTGTATGTCCTTGGGGGGAAAGTTCTCAAGTGGGAAGAAGCTGGAGCTGGAAGGTTTGACATAGTGAGGTTGGGTTTGGTGAGGGTATGTGACCCGTCAGTCAGGCCCTTGGAATGGAGGGAACCCCGACCTATGTATGGGTCAGCTCGCGGCTCTATCCTTGGATGTGCTTCAATGGAACAACTTTCTTTCCAATAAATGTACTGTAGATGTTGATGTTTAGTTGTTTATGTATTTGTTGTACTTTGTAGAATTCAAGTCATATGTTTTTATCAACTTGTCAGTAGGAGTTTCTGTCAGTCCAAAAGGAGCACTAGTAAGATGGCTGGCCTTTCTTTTACAGTCATATTTTCTCAACTGATAAAGAGTTGCTTCGTGTTTTGGAACTGATGTGGGATGGTTTTGTTTGTTGTTGGATAAACAGTCTTACATCCAGCAGCTAACTTTCCCTCTCTTTCTCTGAATTTGCTATTGGATAAATTTGTTATACACCTGCTTAAACTCTGCAGCACAAAATGAGATAAAACCATTTCACTGTGAGTGCCAAATTGATTTTTTTGTTCTGGTTTATCATGATGCTTAATGGCTCCTAACAAATTGCTATGATATCTCTAATTCTCTTGCCTCCTTACTAGAATGTCAACCCACAACGCATGTACAGGCTTTGGGTTCTGCAAAAGCTGTAGGCCATTGCAGATTAACCTACAGCCAGTTTTCAACTTCTGAAGGTGATCCTTCTTCCTTCCCTTGCTATACATATGTTTCACTTTGAAATATGAAAAGAAAGGTCAACATATATCAGTATCAAAGATTTATATCTGCCACTCTGCTAAGTGCATAATACAGATTTGTTTGTGCATTGGATGGATCAGTTTGCTATTTTCAGTAGCGTTCTATTTGTGTTCCATATTTTGCTAGGATGGTGACAACAGTGCAAAGACAGAGTTGCTGGTGGTTTCATTTGGCTCCTAAGGTATCCAAGGTTGGCTTCTCTCATCATATTTAAGAGGATGACTTACTTAGCTATTAATTATTCAGTTTGAATGCATCTCTCAAATTCTATTAGCAGCATATTGAGCATGATTTACCTTAGGAGGGCTGCTGATACTATAGGTTATAATATATAAATATAATAAATTATCAATTATTGGAGACAAACTAACCTTAAACTAATATTAGACCCTAAATTGATTAAGCTTAATTCCATATTTTTTCAAGCATTGTGCAGTGATACATATAAGTTATATGGTAGATGCTATGACTGTGAAATGGTTCAAGTAGAGAATGAAGCCTTAAATACCAGGGGAGAATTCTTAGGCTTTCACTCTTGCATGATGACACGCACCAGCTAATTTGTTTCTCACTTGCTAGAGGAATTGAAATCTATTACTATAAGAAATATGAATGCTTAGAGGAATCATGTTGCACTTGCTTGTACCTTTTTTAGCGTATGGTTTCACCATTATGTGCCCTTCCCCATATTTTTGGGCCAACCACACAACTAACTTTCTTAGGGAAGATACTTGGCATTTACATGTTATGTTCTGTGCTGGAAATTCTTTTGTTTGAACTTTTGCTTAAAATAAGTAGTACTATTCTCATTGTATATAAGGATATATTTATGGATTAAGTTCTGCTTCCTCTTCGCAGTATGTATTTACCTATATGGCTGTGTCAATTTTCTCAGGTATGTTTTAACGGCCTCTGATGCATTTTCAGGTTTGATGACTTCATTTGTACAATTGATAAATTTGATTTAATTCACATGCAATATTTTATGTAGAGATCCATTTCTTGTTCGTCAAGTGAGATTGGGAATCAATTCCTTGATATGCAACTATCTCTGGTAAGTTTTTCAGATAGATTTCTGTTTCAGTATATGATTTCATAACATTGGTGTAGGTCAATTTGAGTTATTTTATATCACATCTTGATGTTTCATATTGGAGTTGGTTGGTTGGCAAAGGTTAAAATTGTGTAGACCTTTAATCTCAACGAAGAACAGAATCCAGATTTGTTGTACAAACCCCCTTTGAGACCTTGGGTAACATGAGGCTGTGGTTGGCTCCGTTTACCTGATGAAGAATATATTCCAACTTTTGCCACTCAGATGTTTAGTTCTATGCTTTGGTTGACTTACTTGAGCAGTAGAGGCTAACCAATCTTTTTATCTTTTAGGTGTACTTGGACGTACCGATTCATTACGACCACTATAGTCACTTTCACCCTATAATGTGACACCATTTAAAGGGGCAACATTTCGACGGTATGGACCATAATATTTCCATTTCACCAAGTGTTGTTTATAGTTTCACACAAATCACAAGTCTCCCATTGCTGCTTTCCTTTGCAGGTATGGGGTTTCTATTTGGTTTGAAGTTTGTTTTTCATGTGGTGGGTCTTGTTGTTCTCAAGGATATCCTGATTTGTATTGTTTGGTTCCACTTTTCTATTTGGTATAGTGTATGATGATATGTCCCCACATGAGACTACTGTGGAATAACTACTAATTGGGCATTTTTCACAGATATGTAATATATATATATATATGTACGTTTCAACGACCCATTTTGATAGGTAATAGCATTAGATATTTGAGTATTAATGCATGAGAAAGTATGTGATGTTGGGCGTATAATGTTAAAAAAGAATCAATGTACACTTTGCACTCATGACTTGTTAGGTGAATCAAAATGATGTCTAATATGTAGTTAGAGGTTCCTTATGACTCCTTGAAAGACTTGGTCACCCTAAAGTAATATCAAAGCCAAATTTTACAGACCATCTTGGTAGGTAGGTTGGGTAATTTCCCTTGACCAGAGTTGTATATAAGATTTGGTTGACATACAATTACCAGGTGGAGCTCAGAGAGTGAATTTGGCAAATGAGGAAGAAACAAAAATGGCAATCCAAAATTCTGGGGTTGAGAGTAATTGACAATTCTGTTAATTTTGGGAAGACGACAACGTTGATGATTGGGCAGCCTATGACAGTTAGGGTTGGTAGAAGAAAATGTTCTCTTGGACCGGCTACGTAGACATGCCATGCCACCTTTTAATAATCTAAGACAAGTATCATCAGAAGATCCGCCTGCAAACAACATTTGGATTCCAGCCAGTGTTTTGCTACTCATCTTTCGGTCTTCAATTTTCACTACATACATTCATAACTTTTCTGAAGTTAGTATTTGATTTTTAAGACATTATCAATTAGAAGTACGAAATACACATTGAATACATGTAAAAGAAATGTCATACCTAAACAATACGATTTACTATACAGGTCTTATACATAAAGTTCTAAAGAGTTTAGTGATTTGTTTCTTGACCTTCTCTCTCTCTCTCGAGGTGAACTTGAATCGACTTGTTGTCATATAAAAATGAGTTTTGTCCCCTAATAATGCCGTGGTATGACTTCCACACATCATATTTACATGTTTTAGTATTGCCATATTCAAAGGAGTAACAGTCCTTGGTCGTATCCATGTCACATGACAGAAACATTTGTTGGATTCATCCAATGTTTGGGTTGATTCAAGGCCGGTCGCCGGTCAGTTTATGCTTGTTTGTTCCCTATGGTTAAATTGTTTTTGTATGCCTCTTGGGTCAGACGGAGGCTTTATAATTTATGCATTAACACTTTGTTATTACATACATGTCTCTAATCACATTCTCTATATATACTTACATGTTACAACCACCCTTTTCAGGTGGCTAATTACTTTCTTGCTCTCCACAGCTCGTTCTTTAACTTCTAGCCATGGTAACTATTCTCTTCAGCTGCCTAGTCTTGTTATTGCTTTATTTGCTTCACACAATCACTAGATTATTTACTCGTAATCGAGTCAGAATGCATATATTTAAGTGTTTGAATCTTTGATCTAGTGTTATAGAGTACAATGAGGTACCATAGAAAGCGAGCTCATGTTGGTGCATTTTTTATTTCTCATACTGAAAATCCTAATGTGTAGGTGTTGACCGATGAAGTTGGTGCGAATGAATCAGTGTACCATCACCAGCCTACGAAAAGTGCTAGACCAGGCGGATTTAAAGCCACACGATTTGTTTTTAGTAAGTAGCTCACTGGAAGACTCTTCATGTAACATACATGATTTAAGCAGCCTGAAATGTATTCTTGTGTGTTGTTGCAGTGATGATGGGACTCGAGAACATAGGGTTTGTGGCGAACATGGCAAGCTTGGTCTTATACTTCATGTTCAAGATGAAGTTTGATCTCTCTGGCTCTGCAACCACTTACACAAACTACTTGGGCATGGCCTTCATGTTCACACTTCTCGGAGGGTTCATCTCTGACACTTACATGAACCGCCTCAACACAGCTCTTCTCTTCGGCCTCATCGAACTCATAGTAAACAAACAAAACTCAGTTCTTCACCGATTCATGACTTATTCAAAACATGCAACTGAAAGGTTTATGTTTCTGAATCTCAGGGATATGCTTTGCTCATCGTTCAATCCCATTACACTAAACTACAACCTCCGGCCGTACCTTGTGGGAAGACAAGCTGTGTTCAAGGTACTAACGCTCTGCTTTTCTATGCTTCCATAACCTTATCTGCACTCGGAGCCGGTGGAATCAGAGGCGCAGTGCCTTCCTTGGGCGCTGATCAGTACGACCACAAGGATCCGAAAGAAAGCAAGTCCATTGCAAGCTTCTTCAACTGGTTCTTGTTCAGCATAACCATGGGAGCAACGATTGGGGTCACATTTGTAGTGTATGCAAGCACAAACGCTGGATGGGACATAGGCTTCATCATCTCCATGTCCTGTGCTTTTGCCGGCCTTGTCTTTCTTGCATTTGGAAAGCCTTATTACCGTGTCCGCGTCCCGGGAGATAGTCCCTTGTTGAGGGTCTTACAGGTCTTGGTGGTCACATGGAAGAACAGAAAAGTTGAGCTTCCTCAACACACTAATCAATTACACGAGCTTCAACATCAAGAAGCCGCTTTGAGAGCAGTTGAGATCATCCCACACACCAAACAATTCAGGCTACTGGACAAAGCTGCTGTGGTTCTTGATGGCGCGAAGCCATCAAGATGGGGTCTTTGCACCGTGACACAAGTAGAGGAAGTGAAGATCTTGACAAGAATGATGCCGATCCTCTTAAGCACCATCCTCATGAACACGTGTTTAGCTCAGCTCCAGACGTTCTCCGTGCAACAAGGAACGATCATGAACACGAGCCTCGGCGGGTTTCAAGTCCCGGCGGCTTCAATTCCGGTGATCCCGCTCGTGTTCATGACGCTCTTGATACCGGTCTACGAATTCGCGTTCGTGCCGGTTCTGCGCAGGTACACGGGCCATCCCAACGGCATAACCCATCTCCAGAGGGTCGGGGTCGGGCTTGTCCTCTCTGTTTTCTCAATGGCCATAGCAGGGCTCGTGGAAGTGAAGAGAAAGCACGAGTTCTTGGACCACAACTACAAGATCAGCCTCTTTTGGCTGGGCCCACACTACGCTATATTCGGGATTGCTGACATGTTCACTCTCGTTGGCCTGATGGAGTTCTTCTACAGCGAAGCTCCGATCGGCATGAGGTCTCTTTCAACCTCTTTTTCTTGGCTGTCTCTGTCCGTTGGCTACTTCTTGAGTACTGTCTTCGTGGAGCTCATTAACTTGATAACCGGCAAGTTCACGGCCAACAAGAAGGGCTGGCTTGCGGGGCTTGACTTGAACACTAACCATGTCGAGCTCTTCTACTGGTTCTTGGCTGTTCTCAGTTTGATCAACTTCGGAAACTACTTGTTCTGGGCCAGATGGTACAAGTACAAGAATGATGTACCTATCGACAAACGAAATCTTCTCAAGGTTGGTCGTGGCGGCAACGAGTTCTACTCTGAAAGCTTCAGTGTAGTGTCCAAGCATGAAGACGATGTCCCTGTTAGTGAAGATAATCAAGAGGTCAAGTAATATGAATAGTGAGTGTCAGTTAATTCAGTTGGCAAAGTTCTAGAATTTTTAGGAGTAGAGGCTTATCCATTTTGTTGTCCAAGAAACCATTGTAATAGAGACTAGTAAAATGTTAAATCCATAAAATTGCCATATTTACAAAGACTAGTTATTGACTCTCATTATTTAACTACTGAATTAGTAGTTATTGAATGAAACAGTGCTCTCTTGGATTGTGTATACGGATTTTTGTCAGGAACAGCAGGAGATATTGGTGAACATGTGCTTTGTCCGTGACACCACATAAATTTAAGCGAAAGTTTTGTTTGGAACTGCATGGTAATGAACTGTAGTTGGGTCCTCTGTACTTTTGAGCAGAGGTTTGAGTTGTCATGAGGTGTTTGAACCATATGTTCTGATATAAAAAAACATCCCAATCAATAAATCATTTCAGTCAACTTTCTTGTTCTTGTTGTGTGCAGGTTTTCACCATCAAGAAGTAGGTCCCATAATGATTTAGTTCACATGCTCTGCAATACATATGGCTGGGAATTGCAGTAACCTTCTTCCATACTTGACCAAAGACAAATCGCATTTCCCTTAGGTTGGATGTTTCTTACTTTCCCCCAAAGAAGATAATGTTTCTGCCCTTGGAAACTATGAGATATGTAACGTATGGCTCGTGCAAGTCGTGAAAAGAACCTATCAGATAGTCTCTCTTGGTTAAGCAATGTGAGGGTGTTTGAGTTTGATTGGGGCAACCAAGGTTCAATAGAGGCAAGTGCATGTGTGTCACACACACAAATAAAAGTAGAAACCATCTCTATCTTGTATAGATAGTAATAGAGTTCTGTGTTCAAGAACTGATTGCTGAAAAATCTTAGTAACCAAAAAGGCATTGATGTCAAGGGAATTGAAATAGATAGTTATTGAATGTTACAGATATGTAAACATGTATGAAAAAATAGGGGAGAAAAATGAAGTGTGATAAAGTTTTATGCTTACAAATAGGAAATATCATTTAGCATTTCAAGAAGCAAAAGTGGTTATAATATGAATACACTCTTTTTTACATATATGCGATAAGGCTCATTACTCAGTACTGAAGCTTTTTGTTTTCAAATCTTTAGTACTGTCCGAATGCTGACAGTCTCTGGATATCGGAAGGTCGTAAAAACTGTTGTTGCAAACTGGTACTTGACTTGTCTGTTGTAAACAGGGCTTCTGATTTAAGGTTACTATTTTGTGCAGTAGTGGAAAGCAGGAATGGACTGTTCATGTACTCAGCCCATTTGGTTTCTCCCACTCCACTATTGTCTGATGATCCGCAGTTTGTCAATCCCAGAGAGAAGATGCTGTTATCCAAAGGAGGCCTTGTGTTCTGCAACTCACTACTCTTGCTGCTGCTGCTTCCACTGTTCCCAGAACTAATGGTTTCCCAGTACTGAATGGTACTGGAAGAGCCTGTTGTATGGCCATCAGAGGCGCGGCTCGTTTGAGGCTTGAAACCCAATTCAGGAACCAGAATGGAGCCTGAAACCGAGCTGGTGTTGAATTCTACGTCCAGCTCCGGAGGTGTGTACTTGTGGTTAAACCATAATGCAGAATTGGATTTGGGGTGTACTGAGCCAGACTGCTGGAAAGAGAAGTGGCCGATGCTACTGCTTGGTCTGTCTTTAGATTGCACAAATATTTCCGGAAACAATTCCTTTGTTGGTGTCGAATTGCAATCCGCAAACAATGAACTTGGCCTTGCCTCCTGTGAATTTGGACTATCTGTAGTTATCAGCTTCTCCTCTGCCTCGGATAGTGGCTTTTTGTGTTTGGGGGTGGTGACCTTTTAGATGGCGTTTTTTTT
>JAYMSW010004322.1:0-11126 GCA_036897725.1 Erodium texanum
CTGTAGTGAAATTGGGGATGATCGACCTCTTTCAGGATGTTCCTTTTCACGTGATGGACTAATGCTTGCCACCTGGTATCATTTCTTCTCTCCCTCTCTCTCTCTTTCACACAACACATTCATGTCCACTCATTTGCCTGGGAAGCCTAATGCTTTACTATTATAGACATAATCATGTCTCTTCCATATTTGAGTGACTCCTCAGCTCTATCTTTGCTTTTCTGTATCCTTGTTTAATATTATTAATGCTTATATTATTATTTTTTATAAAATATTAACATGATACAAGCTAGTGAGGATTTTTTTTTCCGTCCAGAAAGATGCCACTCTCTCTCTCTCTTAACAGTTTTCATTAATTCTATTGACTGATTCATTATGATTTGATAGATTGCTCATGAAATAATTCTTTGAATTATCAGCCTCAAATATACACAGATTATAAACATTTTTGTTATGATTATTGGGATTTTCCTCTAATCCTTTGCTGTAACGTTCACTTGGTCGGTCTTGTAGATTTTATTGTGATCTGTGGCTTAGTGAGGCATCATAACCTGTATTGCATGAGATGTTAATACCCTGACTTTTTTCCTCTTCAATAGTTCTTTAAGTGGAGTTGCAAAGTTATGGAGCATGCCTCAAGTAAAAAAGGTTTCTACCTTGAAGGGACACACTGAACGTGCAACTGATGTTGCTTTTTCTCCAGTGTATGATCAAGTAGCAACTGCCTCCGCTGACCGAACAGCAAGGTTATGGAATACCGATGGATCTCTTCTGAAGACATTTGAAGGCCACTTGGATCGTCTTGCACGGATTGCTTTCCATCCATCAGGGAAGTACTTAGGCACTGCTAGCTTTGACAAGACTTGGAGACTATGGGATGTAGAAACTGGTGAAGAGTTACTTCTTCAAGAAGGTCATAGTAGGAGTGTTTATGGGATAGCATTCCATCATGATGGATCTTTAGCAGCATCTTGTGGACTGGATGCACTTGCTCGTGTGTGGGACCTCCGGACTGGGAGGAGTGTTATGGCTTTGGAAGGTCATGTTAAGCCAGTAAGATTACTACCTTCTTTGACTTTCTTTTCCTCAATCTTCACTGGGACAGCACAATTCTCAACTCTGAAAAGGAAACTTAACTAACATGTATTCTTGATGTTCTTTTCAGGTTCTTGCTGTTAGTTTTTCACCTAATGGCTATCATTTGGCAACTGGGGGTGAGGATAACACTTGTAGAATTTGGGACTTGAGAAAGAAGAAATCTCTGTACACAATCCCAGCTCATTCGAATCTTATATCAGAAGTCCAATTTGAGCCCCAAGATGGATATTTCTTAGTGACTGCTTCATATGATATGACTGCCAAGGTAGTAATACTCTCTCAGCACTGTGGTGATAAACATTTTCAAAAATACTGAATTGATGTGCTAATCTTTTTGTTTATTTTGTATCCAGGTATGGTCAGCCCGAGACTTCAGGCCTGTCAAGACGCTCTCTGGACATGAATCTAAGGTCACATCATTGGATGTTTTAGGAGGTGAGTTCCCTTATTTTTTAAGAACACATGTATATACTGATGAGTCGGGTATGGTAATCTTTGTGCAATGTAGTTTATACTGAGACAAAATATGGTTTTATCTTTACCATTGTGGGGACATGTATATTAGATTAACAATACCACTTTGAATTGGTGTAAATAACGCATTCCCTAGTTCCAATGTGTGATCAAGTAATATTTTAGGTCTCTGGGCAAACACATTGAACCGATCATACATTGATATGATTTGTATCATAATCATGTTATAGCCTTCCAACATGGTTTAAAAAGGCGTTTGAGGCCTCGCCTCACCTCGAGGCGAGGCGGCCGGATTAGGTAGATTGGTCGAAGCGTATGCCTCGACGGTGGTGAGGCGAAATTTGGGAGTCGCATGCCTTAGCACATAGGATGCTTAACCGGACCACCGGCTGAAAGGTGTCTTATTCTTCAGTGTCAACAACTGCTCAACAACTGCATGCCCGAGTAGGAAGAGTACAAAGATGATTGCGAGATAAGGGGTGTGGAGAAGAGATAGGCGTGCTCCTATATAAGAGAATAAGGAGAAGCATGAGTAGATTTTGAAGAGATGGACAAATCTGAAGTTGAGCTGCGAAGAAGATGAACAGATCTCAAATGGAAAAGTGGTTGTTTGACAAATCTAAATAATATTTAATATATTATGTATGTGGTGGAGGATATAGTAACGTGCCTCTGATAAAAAGGCAAAAAAGATACGAAAAGAAAAGATAAGAGTAAGGGATGAGACATGCATCAGCCATCAATGTGTGCATGCATGTTTCAAAATGTTTTTTTTAGTTAAATAGTATATATTTACCTGACAGGTAATCTTTACTATTTAGAAAACAAAAATGAAAATATTATACGTAAAGTCAATGTAATTGTAACATGAGTAGTACAGTTGAAATTTGTAGGATAATTGTAACTATTATCGGAGTGTTTTTATTTAAGTACTATTTTCAATTAATCTCTTAAAAACTTATATGTAAATATCCAAGTGGTGATTAATTTGTATGACTATTATCTCAAAACAAATCTACGACTATTTGAAAAATAATTTATATTTTAATAATTTATGCATAACTTTTATTGTTATAATGGTAATTATTTGTATTCTTTACATTTTGAATGTTATAATGGTGATTACCTGACATATCACGTATATTATTAGGAAATGTCGAGGCTTGCGCCTCAGGCTTAAAACACCTTTTTAAACTTCGCCTACCAATACCATATTTGGCTGGTGTTAAACTTATGTTGCCAAGTCATTTTGGTATCTAGTATACACCATGATTATGTGTAAACTAGGGGGAAGGGATGTGACTATGCTTGACATGTATCAGTGCCATTTGTTAAATGTTAAACTTGTGTTTCTTTACATGACTGTTTCTCATGGAATGTTGTTTATCTGATTTCTGGTGTGCTTGGTTTCTAACTTGGGCAAGCATTGTTGTTTGGTATCAGATGGTCATTGCATTGCTACTGTCTCACATGACCGGACAATCAAGTTGTGGTCTTGCAGCAGCATCAATGAAGAGGAAGAGGAGGCCATTATGGATGTTGAGTAGACTATGACCTCACCAAGTAACATTCATGGGATTGTATTTTCATATCTGCTTATTTCATTCCGTGAAGATGTTATCAATTTTGATTTGCTTTTTATATAGACCAAAGAGATTCAAAGGGTAGTTACCAATATCATGAGCTTAACATCTACAAAGGCAAGTGCATGGAAAAAACGAATGTTTAAGTAACCAACAAATAGTACTTGCCTGTTTGTTTCCTGAGAAATAAACAGGGAAAGGCATGGACAATACACATCAGCTCCCTTCTCTCCAAGTAATGTGTATATGGACAAAAATAATTATGGCCATTGCTTAGCTAAGCAATTTTCAGAATCAATCAAAAAATTGTGAGAATCTGCAACCGTAATCACAAGTTCTTCTCCATCAGGAATTGGGGTTGATCTTTAAGTGGTGATAGTGGTGGCATTGCTGGCTTGTGAGAATCAGCTTTCAAGGTCCTGCGCATGGTTGCCTGGGAATCTGCAATTCTACAGTCTTTCTTAAAGAGAGCCTTGTGGTTGTGGATATGACTTCCCTAGATGAGTTACTACTCTCGACCGTTGCTAAGAACTTGTCTCTTGCAACATCTTCCCTTTTCAATGATGCAAAGATGGAGCTTAACACTCTTGATTCCCTCAATCCTTGTATAATCCCCTGCAAGAATAAACATGAATCTCTCGGCTCAAACATTGTTAGAACACCAGAATTGGAGGTGAAAATCAGGACAAACTTACCATGGGAGAGTAAATGCGCTTTAAAATGCCCGTCCTTATAAGTTTGAAGTTTAGTTCTTTGTCAGTCCACACAACCCGTTCATGAAACCTATGGCAACAACATGAGTGAATATAAGAAAACTAGCTGTTTAAGTATACATTTTCATGACAACTTAGTGCATATTTCAGAATGGGACTTAATGCAATGTTATCATTATAATATTCCAATTCAGAATGTTCAGTCCTACAAATGCTATATAAACTACAACAAAGCCATTCAAATTTTGTACGACTAACATATATTCCCCAAGTTGCATATCAAAATAGGAATATAGTGGCAAGACTTACCAATGGAGCATTTCCTCCTGTGTTGCAGTTGAAGCAATTATGAACGCCTGTGCAAGATACAATATAAGCATCAGCAGAATGGCATCTCAGTCAAAAGTTCCAGTGTTTGCTTAAGTATATATAAAGGAAACATAGTAACCACATGGAATTGTGTTCCTGCTGGTAAGAACCTTAAGGCAGGACAACGGACCTTAACAAAAGAGTTCAGCATAAATCAAAATTCAAGGAATAACTATCCTAGTACTACCCATAAGGGGAGATCACTTGATCCTAAAATACTATAGATCTTTGCTTTGAGTGAAGCATGAGGACTCCAGTATCTTACTTCAGTACCAACAGATCTTCCAAAATAGCCACAATGGTTTATGAGAAGAAGGAAATAATCACAGTAATACAAGAGGACTCCAAGTGTGAAGGTACTGAAACTCACAGATCTGTCAAATTCCAACATGAAGCATCTTTTGACATCCTCTTTTGTAGGCTTGCAGCCACACCGAGCATGTCTTGAAGTCAGATCTGAAAATTTGGAGTAGGTGTAATGCAGAATAGCAGCATCATCTAATTTCGCCTCGCTACAAAAATAATAATAATCATATTGGGTAATACTGAGCATCTGTTCAAAGATGAGAAGTACAATATTCATATCTAAGCTATGGATTTGAAACAGACAAGTAAACGAAACCAATACTTGACTTCAGTTCTTTTTTGGGTAATGACCATGACTGAACAAACATGCATGGATTTAGATGCCCTTGATAAATACTAATATATGTAAAGAACAAAGCCATTTATCTAAAAAAAAGCAGTATGAGCATATAAAGTAAAACCACCATACTATGGTGACTTCATATAGTTGTGCCATCTATGTGCCCCATTAGGACGAAGATGATCTTGAATCCAAGCAGTTGATTTTCCATTTCCATAGGTCAAAAAGTAATTTGGATTACCACGTGTTGCTTCCTTATAACTGCCAAAGTATGTGTCTCTTGGAAGATGGTAGTAGTTCTTTTTAAACATGGAGACCTACATGGAAATAGAAGATACATATGAGAGATATTGGTAACAACAAGATGACTGCATTGTTGGTACGAAAATGACAAACAGGACAATGACTCAAATATAAATAATTAAAAAAATTGGAGTATAACCAAAGCTGGTTAGCCTGGTGGTAAAGATACTTGAACCTTGGTCCTTAGAACCAGGGTTTGAGTCCCAACGGCGGTATCATT
Organism: Erodium texanum; assembly: GCA_036897725.1. Lineage (NCBI taxonomy): Eukaryota > Viridiplantae > Streptophyta > Magnoliopsida > Geraniales > Geraniaceae > Erodium > Erodium texanum. The sequence continues at coordinate 5,407 of JAYMSW010004322.1, forward strand.
TACCCACCATTTATCACAGTTCTTCTTGGGCTTCTTTCTCTAACTCCTATTGGGTCTCTCTCTCTCTCTCTCTCTCTTTCAAAAAGGTGGGGTCAGTTGACATTAATGAACTCCTTTCTACATAAAGGTAGCTCATAATAAAGTCATTTGATAAATTAATCTTGATAATAATCAAGAAAATCAAGTGGTAATACCCCTTACTTCTACATAAGTAATGTTGACGCTTACCAACACTTGATACAAAGAATTTGCAGTATCAAAAAAAAAAAAAATTGGAGTATATGTGAGAATATGTCTTAACAATCACATTATACAAAACAAAGGCATAGGTCTTTGTTGCAATTAATCAACAATCAATATTGGCAAGTGATACTGATGGACCACTTACGAACAAATAATTAATCAACATGAGATAATAACAGTGACTACACAAATCAATATTGGCAAGTGATACTGATGGACCACTTACGGACAAATAGCCAGGTGCAGATCCATCAGAACAAAATGTAATGATGCATAAGTCAGTGACAATGAAGTAGAAGACTGGCAGACTTAGCTTTAAGCAAGTAAATCAGATCACAAATAAAAACAGAAAATATACATTTTGGTGAACACTAAACAAAATAAAAAATATACACAGAAGTCAAATACAATGAAGTAGAAGATGGACAGACTTTGCATACACAAGTAAATCAAAACTGTATATAAGCACATGCATAACTCCTCTATAGATGAAAATTTTGCAAAAAAAATAAAACAAAGGATCATCCTTGTTCAAAAAGTTAAAACGAGTCAACAATTTACAAATAGTCACTCAAAAGCTTTTTAAAACAAATCCTGCTCTCTAATGCTATAAGATGATGCATATCAGTTAACGAATGCTAAAACTGTCCAGGCAAACAAAATTTATATTGGTTTAACACTTGAACTATGTTGGAATCTTGGAAAAATTAGTGGGTAGGAGATGATTAGGATGATCCTATTCCTAACTTTTATTCTAAAATTTCTGAAGATTCTAAGCTTTTATTACAAAATTCCCTCAACTTTATCCATTAAAAATTACTCTGTTCCTGTTTTGCCCTTACCTCACCTATCTTTTCAGAATTCAAATGTAGGATTATTACGCATACAACATACAAATAAAAGAGAGCCCACCTCACTGAAAGGATCCTTAATATCATCCCGCTCAATACTACTCTCCTGTAACAAGTTATAAACAATCAAAATTAACTCTTATTATTTGATGAAAACAGGTGCCTTGTTCCAAAATTTGTTAATCCACTAAAAAGCCTGTTTTACTCACATAATTTGGAAATATCACTACATCCACATTTCCAGGCACCTCAGCTAGCAATTGTCTCACAGAGTACTCACTGGTTCCAGCAGGATGTATAAGCTCATCAGTGTCAAGATGGATAATCCATTCCATGCCTGCATCCTAAATTTGAAAAGGAAAATAAGTAAATATAAAAGGAGAAGATAAAAATCTTTACCAAGATGCACGGAAATATATGAACAAAAGATAATGATATCATGTAATGAACGAGAACATGACATGCATACCCTTGCCATGACAATAGCCATTTCCATGTTTAGAGATTGCTTCACAAATAACTCATAATTGCATGGTTTGTAGAAGAAGCCTGCCAACCACGTCTCATTCCAGATCCGGCTAATGACACAAAATAATGCAAGTAAAAAAGAATTTTGTTTTTATCAGATTCATTATAATAGGTATGCGTGAAGAGGACAACAATTTAGCACATACTAAGCACACAAGAAACACTTGGCAACTGACATACTCAGTAAATATTTCTAGGTAAGTACCATTAGTTTATCTTAAACTTAGTGAGCACATTTACAGAGTGATGGTTATATAACGCTAATTCCTCAGAGCACTTTAAACTCTCTTGACAACAATATGGAAAATTGACAAACAAAGTCAAGCCGTTGTATGTATCAGACTACCCCACTCCTTACAACCGCTAAAATCAATATCCAACCAAATTCAGTATTTGTGAAATTCAAGTTGCTTACTTTTACTTGCTTTATGACAGTCTTGATATCCAGACTAGTAGTTCTACGTCACTTATGCATTTTGGCTAAAAAAGAGTAAATGTATTACTTGCCTTCATTTTAAGTTTAGACTTCAATTGGCTAACAATTGATCAAGAACACTTGCCTTCATTTTATTAAGAGGCTGGGAAGCTATATGAATAAGAGTCACCTACAAATGTTTCTGTCACTGACCACCTAAACTGTAACTTTCTCCAGAGTATTACATTCTACATCAGCACACCTTTTGTAACATTATGAGAATAAACAGCTTGTCCTCTACAAATCAAAATTAAGTTTAGTACTTACTGACCTTTTAGCTTGCTGCATTTCCAGTTCTCTTGTTCTGTATATGACTTTCACACCCTGCAAAGCGGATTTAGCCCCACTTAATAAAAGCTTAGAAAATTAAAACAATATGGTACTTAAATAGAATAGGGTATTGAGCACTAAAATGTAATAGAAGAAGGGGAGGATTCAGACTCACCGGGATAGATTCTAACACTTTCGAAACATTATGAGAAGCAGCCTTTCCTTCCACAAATAGGAAGAAGTTTGAGATTCCAACAACCTTATGATAAAAGATCCATGGTAAGATCTGTTCTAGACCAGCAGAGGTGCTAGTTGTAATACATATCTGGAGCACATAAAAAACAATATTATTAATAATAGAATAATAAGGCCCAGGCAATTTACATCTCTCTTTATGTTACTAATAAGGTCCTTAAGGCAAAAAGGGTAATCAAAGGACTAACTTAAGTAAAGAGAATGCATTTACCACATGCCCATGTTATGCAACCTTTCTACAGTTTTTCTTTCTTTTCATACTTAATGAATGTGCATTAAGTCTTGACTAAGCTGATTATTCAGTTACTATATATGGTTGATCTAACTAAGATTGATTTGCACCTGTATTCTGCAGGGTTCTATTCTATCCAAACATAATTTAGGAGTAGTCCTACTACTTGACAGTACTTGACAAATGATACTGCCACTAATCTGATGATAAATTCCTTAGCTACACCCAATATGTAATAGTGCCAGGATCTGAATTAGTAGTTTTGAAGCAACAGAGAGATCGATTGAGCATTATAACAGGGCACAGAATTATGACCAATGTCTTCTTACTTCAAATTTGAAACTATCTTCAAACAAAATTAACATGTTGTCATGAAGGTAATAGAGGTGAACCATCAAAATAGAGAAATCAGATCCAAATTCTAAATCACACCTAGTGATCAACCTCAGGGAACAAGAAAAATTCACTCTATTGAGGAATCACCAAAACAAACACGCCCACTAAGGATCAAACCCCAAAAACCCAATCCAAGGAAAAATCAGCCGAACCCAGAACCGCATTACCCAAAAAGCAACCAACAACCAAATCAGAATCTCACCTTGGGCTTCAGATCGGGGTCGGCATCGAACTTCCAGTCCCGGAAGTATGGAAATGAAGCGGAAGGGGAGCGACCCAGAACATCGATGCAATCGGAACGAGAAGAGTGGGAGACGGCGTGGGAATGGTCGTCCTGGTCGGAGTTTGTGCCGGGGAGCACGAGACGGTCAGGGGACCAGCGGGTGATGGGATCATTGACGCCGCCCCACCATTGGAGGACGAAGGCGAAAGCAGCAAGAGTGAGGGGCAGGATAGTGAGGAGTTGGAGGAGGCGTGAAGCATAGCCTTGGGTGGAGGAGGGTCTGAGAGAACCCGCCATGATCGGTTGCAGAGAGAAAATGGTTCGAGCATATAAAATTGTTGAAAATCGAAATAAATGTGGAGAAGAAAGAAAGAAACTGAAAGAGTTGAATTGAAACCTCTCTGAAACGCGAGACAGACAGAGAAAAACCGTTTTGTCGTTGGTATTGTTATGTTGTCGTCTTCAGTTTTTTTTTCTTTTTATCCTCACATTTAATTCCAAAATATGAAGAAAAAAACTGTTAAATATTACCTAAATAGTGTTTTTTTAGTGATTCTCGAGATCCATATGCATACCGAAGTTTGAGCTAAAGTTCTTTAAAAAAAAAACTCAAATTTATGGGTGTAAACCTAAAGATATTTATCAAATAATTATTAAAACTATGCTTTTACAACATGAAACAAATCAATCTACTTTCATTTTTATGGAAAATCCAATACCGGTTATTTATTAGTTTTCTTGAGGATACAAGGTGAGGTGATCTCACATGTAAATAAATGTTGTTACAACAAAAATAACCATAATTATTTATCAGGGTAACTAACAAATAACGTACATGAACAAAAGAGAAAACAAAACAGTTCGATGAATCCAACAAGCTTTTACCATTTAACAATGTGTCTGTGACTCTGTTTTTGTCTGTGTCCGAGTCGGTACAAAAACACAATCGAGAGTGCAAGAATGTGTTGGATGAGGCCAGCTTCTTCTATCTCAATATCATCTCTTCAGTAGTTTCGGAACATCTCCAACCAAATGCAAGGATCCGGTGACAAGGACTTGCAAATTACACATCAAGCTTTCCTTGTCAGCGCAAGTTTCTTCAACATCATCATCAACATAAGAAGAAAGCAAGGAATTATTGCTTTAAGGTTAAGAAAGCGTGCATGATGTTTAATTGACAATGTGGTTTTAGACTAAAAGATGTAAAGCACAAACAGCCAATCTTCCGAAACCCCACAACTGAAAAAAAGTTTAAAGAGTACTTCATTTAGGAAAAAGATTAACCAAGACATATAGTGGTCCAGAAAGGAGACTCATAGTCATAGGAGCTTTTGACACTCAATCTTCCAAACCTATTTCTTCACATGGTTAAAGAAAGTGTAGCCAAAGAAATGAGGATAAGAAAAAGAAACTGATATGCACATGGGTAGCTCACTATTTGGTTTAACTGGATGAGCTTCTAAACAAATCACATGCTCGTTTGGTTCTAAAATAAGTGTCCTTTTTAACTTTTAGAAGAAAAAAGTTTGTGTTTGACTTTCCACGCCGTGTCCAGTGACATGCCTTGTGCTTCCGCACGAAATGTTTGTAAGTAACTCAAACAAAGATGATTAACAGTAATGCACATATTATTTAGGGATAATTGCAAAAAAGTACTATGAGGTATTCACTTTCTGCAAATTGTAGCCCTCTTCTTTGATAGCCGTAAGAAAGTGCCACGAACTTACCTTCTTGTTAGATTGTGTAAATTAATGATTTTATCCTTCAAATTTTAAATGTTGAAAACAAAAAATCCAAAACTTTCATCTCCCTTGATTTTCTTCTTGAGAATTCTTGATTTTTTTTGTTTTTTACTTATTTTTAAAATTTAATATTTCAAGAGTACCATCGTCATGGCACTATTTTGCAATCATCAAAGAAGAGGGCTACGATTTGCAAAACATACCTCAAGGTACTTTTTTTTTGCAATTATCCCTATTATTTATTTCCAAAAGAAGAAAGTGGACACGTTTTAAACATTCAATTTCAGATCAAGTTGCATTCAAGACTCTTCATTTTAATCCAATAAATATTACCTGAAGTTGTAATGAAGGGTTTCTTTTTACACAATCCCTTAGCCATTTAACCATCAATGACAATGAAGGAAGGACTACGCTCGAAGGAAGATATTTATCACCGAAACGATGAGCATCCTCATAAAGGAACTCATGAGGCGGTAAGGTTTCTGTAGGATCCATGGTTAGGCTC
>JAYMSW010004323.1:0-11126 GCA_036897725.1 Erodium texanum
ACCCCCACCCTAACCCCCCCCCCTACCCCCCCCCGCGGCCCCCCCCCCCCAGCCAGCCACCACTGCCAGCCATCGCCAGGCACCATCACCAAGGGTTTAGAGGAGTAGTTTTTGGGTATTTTAAAAAAAAAACATTCTTAAATGTTTCATCCAAAATGGATGAAAAATGGGTTTTTTGTAGGTTTATGACAGATGGAAGGGTGTCTCTGTCACGAAAGGTAACTTTGAATGTATTTTTTTTGTAAGTTTACGACAGATGGAGGGGTGTCTCTATCACGAAAGGTAACTTGTATGAGTATGTGTTAGTGAAAAGTCGACGTGGGTATGTAACTATAGTTATCCATATATTTAAATAACAATGAAGTTTTTAATCACTTACCAAATAACCCGATTTAAGCTACTCCTATTGTTTGACAATTTCCAATAACCTAGTTTTTTGTTTTCTTTGTCTTATAAAATACTTTTGGTAGGTTAGACTGGATTATTTTGCATTAGAGATGCTTTTAGTGTTTTGTCATTTTTTATTATCTTCATGCCTATGCCTATGCATTGAGTCAGATCTATATCGAATCAAATATACATGTTTAATCTCTAGTTTTTCCTTTTAAATCATGTATAAAATAATTTATTTTTTCATGAATTATATACAAAAATTGAGGTACTAAAATATATGTATAATACAAAAATGGCTATGCATATTATTACTGGCTTTATATTAGTAGTAAAGATTGTGTTAAGGGTATCGATTAGTGGCTACACATTCCTCTTCTCCTTTACTCTCAAGAAAATCGAAACTATTCTTGCCCATTGTTATTTTTAGGTAATTATAAAATTTTGATAATGAGTTTTTAGATATTTGTATCCAATATAAATATCAGATAATATTTTATTCAAATATCTAATGTCATTATCTTTTCTTCTTTTTTTTCAAAACCATTGGATAACTAGGTTCATTCATTTTCTTGTTTCCTTCAATATTTTTAAATAGATGAAGAATGATAGAGTCCAAAACAGCATCATCTTACCCAATATCTTCAATATCCTCTAACAATTAAGCAAAAAAAAAAAAAAAACAATATGCCAAATTTTGGTTAAAAATATTCAATATAAGTTTGTATATTTATTAAATTGAATGTACAATTCGATGTTAACTATGACATAAAAGTAGACTGGGTCACCAAAATAAATGATTGAAAATGTTATTTGCATTTGGCATTAAAAAGTCCAAATGTTGCCGAAAGCATAAGTACCAAAGACAAAGAACCCACCATTCTCTACAAAGACCAATATTATGAGCCTTCGCGTTGTCCTCATTTACCACTAAAACGACATTAGGATTCAAGAATCATTACCATCCCAAAAGTCCAAAACAGAACCTACTAATTAATTGTTAATTAAAATTAATTTTTTTGCATGAAATTTAAGCAACTTTCTCTACTTCCTTACTTATCAAACAAATAAATAGAAGCCTAAATGAAAGAGAGAGCATTATCTTCTCAATATCATCATCACTCCAATGGCTGAAAAAGCAACACATGTGTCTCACTATCCTCTGTGTTGTGCCACTTTCCCAAACCCCATTCACTTAACTCAGAACATCCCATGAAACTCTTGGAGAAAATTAAAGGCCCTCTCTTTCTCTCCACCTCTCTCTGAGTATCATGAGAATCATCTGCCCCGAGCTCCTCCACCAAGGTTCTTACAGGTGGGTTCTAATTTCTGGTGCCTTTATGTGAATCATCTCAAATGTCTTGTGTTATTTATGGAAATCATGTTCTGTGTTTCAGAGTTGAGACACCACTTGTTTGAATAATCTTGTGTATTTTTGATGATTTTGTGAACTTTTTTTTCTTCTGGATGGACCCAAATTCTAGCTGATTGCACAAACCCATTTGATTGTTTCATCTGTCTGTTCTTTTTCTGTGTCATAAATGGTAAAGTTGAAAACTTTAAGGGTCTTTCATTAAGCTTCCTTGCCAATTCCCATGATTTAGTGCTATAGATTCATTCAAAGTTCTCATTAATCATGATTTGGAGTGGGTTTTCTTCATGATTAGTAGTCTGCAATATCAACTTGGTATTCATTACTCCCATGCTGATGTTATATAGATCTTTGAATGTTAGGGGTAAGAGGGTTTTGAAAGAAACCTAATGTACCTAAAAGCTAGAGTGGCTATAACATTATTGATAATACATAAACCTAAATGATTCACAAGAAAGTGGTTTAAGTACTCAATGATTCACATGGGTTCATTTCATTCACTAGAATGAACCTAAAACATCAACACTTACCAAGCTCATTGAATTTGGCCTACTTGTTGATCTCATTGCTTTACTCTAATTCGACATTCCTTCACATGCAGCAGCGGTGTTGTTGTCATTGGCTCTTATAAAAGAGCTCCTCATAGTCATACACAAAGGCACCAAAGCTTTCCCTCTCGGAAGAGCCTTTCTTTCCCCTACTCCGTCCCCATCTCTATCACTAGAAATTGCTTGGCGACCATGCCATTGATGGCAAAAGTGGAGGATCAGAAGCTGATGTTTGATGCCAATGAAGCCTCTCTGCTACTTACAGAGCTTAGGAAGACATTTAAGTCTGGCAAGACCAAGAGCTATGAATGGAGACTCGAACAGTTGAAGAATATTCAGAAGATGCTTGAGGAGAAGGAGAAGGAGATCATAGAAGCTCTTCGTAAGGACCTCTCTAAGCCTGAATTTGAAGCTTATGTCTCCGAGGTTTGACTTTCTTCCTTCTGAATGTTTAAAGATAAGTATTTTTTTTGGATCATATACGATAGTTTAGTTGCTTCATCATGAAAATAGTCTTGTAATGCAGATTTCTATGCTCAAGTCCTCAACTAAATTGGCAATCAAAGATTTGCACCGTTGGATGACACCGGAAAAGGTGATTAGTTTGATTAAACTAATCTTTTGTAATTAACTTGCAGTGAGAAGCATTTTTGTGATTAATGCAAAACCATAAACACTTTTCAGGCCAAAACATCATTTTCAACATACCCTTCATCAGCAGAAATCGTGTCAGAACCTCTAGGAGTGGTGTTGATAATCTCAACCTGGAACTATCCTTTTCGTAAGTCCACAAAAAAGATAATACATCGTTCTCTATTCAACGCCTAGTTTAGATTAATCTATCATAGCTTTAGGCTGCCTAGACTTGAATAGATAATTAGTTAAAAACACCTTTTTTTAATTAGTAATACCTTTCTTTTCAGTCCTATCTCTCGATCCAGTCATTGGAGCAATAGCAGCTGGTAACACCGTTGTCCTAAAACCATCAGAGATCGCTCCTGCTGCATCATCACTTATCGCAAGACTATTGGAAGAATATTTAGATAGCTCTGCTGTTCGAGTTGTTGAAGGAGCTGTCACTGAAACATCAGCTTTACTTGAACAAAAGTGGGACAAAATACTATACACAGGTAGTGGAAGGGTAGGGCGCATTGTAATGGCTGCTGCTGCAAAGCACCTCACACCGGTGATTCTAGAACTTGGAGGGAAGTGTCCAGCTGTCGTTGACTCAAATGTCAACTTAGAGGTGAGACTTTTTTGTGCACGAGTTGACTGTTCTTACATCGCAAAGTACATATTTTTTTATCTGATTTCTTGGTATTGTTGTTGTAATCATAAGGTTGCTGCTAGGAGGATACTGGCGGGAAAATGGGTATGCAACAATGGACAAGCTTGCATTTCTGTTGATTATGTCATAACAACAAAAGAATTCGCTCCAAAATTGGTAAGCTTCTGTCCTTGAAGAAAAAGTTCTTATTTTTAAGGATACAATTTGTGACGCAAACATTGTTTTATTACAGATAGAGGCTTTGAGAAATGCGCTGGAGGAGTTCTTCGGGAAAGATCCAATGGAATCGAAAGACATATCATGTATTATAAACTCGTTTCACTTCAAACGTCTTGAAAATCTCATGGATGAGGTATCAGATAGGATTGTTTTGGGAGGACAAAGAGACAAGACACGACTGTGAGTTCATGTATCCACATCCTATGATGTCTTACTCTTATCTGACTAACAATCTTAAATTTCTCAGATCATTTGTGTTATGTTTTCTTGCAGAAAGATTGCTCCGACCATTTTGTTAGATGTGCCAGAAGATTCCACGATAATGAATGAGGAAATATTTGGACCTTTGCTACCAATCATCACGGTTGACAAATTAGAAGACAGTTTCGATGTGATTAACTCAAAATCAAAACCCTTAGCTGCGTACTTATTCACTAATGACGAGCAGCTAAAGAAGAACTTTGTGCAAAACATATCTTCTGGAGGAATGCTCATCAACGACACTATTATACATGTAATCATCTTTTTCTTTACTAATACATTATGCTTATACATTAATCTGTTATGGGTTGAGACTTGTTGATGAGAGCCAAACTCTTCACACTGCAGCTCACTGTTTCTACATTGCCTTTTGGAGGAGTTGGAGAGAGTGGAATGGGAGCATACCATGGAAAATTCTCTTTCGATGCCTTTAGCCACAAGAAAGCGGTGTTGAATAGACCTTTTGAAGGTGATTCATCGGTGAGGTATCCGCCATATACACCTAAGAAATTTAGATTGTTGAGGAACATACTCGAGGGGAACATATTTGGAGCGATTCTTTCGATGATTGGAAGGTCAAAAGACTGAAAAATAGATGCATAGAGTGTCAGATGAAGAAGACAATGTATTGGCTTCAATTACAGTCAAGATGAAGAAGATGATGAATCTTTATACAATTGAAGACTTGCAGAGCTCATGTTAGTGCAGATTTGACAGATAGCTAAGATGAAGATGTTATGAGTTCCAAGTGTATATAAATATAGTTGGTGTAGATAGAAATATATCAACCTGTAAGAACTAAATCCTCCTCGGAAGAAATTAAGAACTGTAATTGGTTTATGTGAAATAAAAGGTTTAATAATTGATTTATGTGATAAGTTAGCCTCCAAACTACTCAAAAATGACTACAGTAAAGTGATTTGGACCTCATTTTTACTGGTGTGGCTCTCTTCTCTAGAAAATGAGCCTGTGACTCAAGAAATGACCTCCAAGGCTCCAAAGCCAATCAACAATTTGGTAAAGCAAAGGCAATTGAAGTGAGCACTGTAGAAAAACCCTCAGGTCTTGCATTTATCAGCTCTGTTGAACCTTTGATCTGAACTGTGCCTCTTCTTCTTCTTCTTCATGGAGGGCAAAGCTTGTTCTTCTGGCTCAACTCCTCAGGTACCTTTCAACACTCCCTTTTTATGGGTTTTGATTCTTTTTTCCTAAATGAGGTTTGAGTTAGTGTCTAGGGGACTCATCAAAATGGTGTTCTTTGAGGTTCTTGTGTGTCTGGTAGTAGAAGAAGAAGAAGAAGCAGGATGAGTATAGAAAACTGAGGAAGAACCAATTGTAACTCTGTTTTACAAATCAGAGTTACAATCGGTTTGGCTGTGCTTATCTTTGTTCATTATAATGCAAAACCAAACCTAATGATTGTCACTACAAGCTCAAATATGGACTTTCCAGCAACACTCAAGTCCAGTCAGTCCAAATCTTGATTTAGCTGTCACTAATCTTGCTTATAGATTTTTGATTATAGTGATGACAAGCTTCATACTTGATACAGTGAGCAAGATCTTGTATATATAATCCAGGTAGGTAAATCTTTTCGCCTTGGAGATGTTTACGAAACCCATATGAACAACTTCTACGAAGAGACTTCTCAGAGAGAAACAACGAAGAAACTCGCTGAAGCTCTGATGATGAAGCTCGCAAGTTCAGTCCCCGGTGGATTGCTCAATCGTGATATAAAGAACCGTGTTGAAGAATCACTCAATGAGCTCGTACCTTTGTTCCACACGCCCAACCACCCCGACTATGCCTTGGTATCACTCTCTTTCCCATGATTGACTATGTTTGTTTGTTTGTTGTACGATGTTGTCTTAACGACTGTGTGTTTTGAAGATGATATATACAGCAATCGATGAGTTGGAGAGGAACGAATGTTTAGCTAATGAGGAAGCTATATCGAGGTTTATTAAAGAGAAGTTTGAGGATTTGCCTTTGGCTCATGACCTTATGTTGAGACATTATTTGAAGAAGCTATGTGAGAACAAAGAGATGGTTTGTAGATTTGGTAATTGTTATATTCTTGCTGAGGAGGCACGAAGGAAATGGAAGAAAAGGCAAGCCCTTTTGAAGGGAAGATATCGGGAGCTTGACATTGAAGATCGAAGGCTAAGAGTTAAAGGGTTTGGCAAGAAGAAACGAGTTCATGAAGAAGTGAAAGAAAGTGAAGTTATCAAGAACAATGAGCAACAAGATCAGCTAAGTTTTGAAGATGATTTAGATAGGCCACCTGGTTTTTAGCATGCCCCGCTCATAGTCAGGTTCAAGGTTTAGGGTTTCAGGATTTTGACTATAATCTCATGGTCAATGGCAGTCAAGAAGTTGACCAGCAATTATGGATACAGCAAATGGAGTTGAGGTAAGGACAATGGCTGTGGAGGAAGAGTGAGTTGACTTTATTATTCCTCTAGTTGTTGTCTTTATGACCCAATTTTCTAATGTCATGGTTTGAACTTTGATTGTCATATTTGAATCAACCTAACTTGTTAGGATAACAAGTATTGGATTTGGAGGTACATATTGTCAATGTGACCAAGGTTATATGGTCCAACAACATAAGTAAGTCCAACATAGGAAGTTACAAATGAAACTTCTTCATTGACCTCTTCTGGTCTTTTGCCAATGATCTAAAATAGCCAATCATCTTATTCCTTGGCCATGAAGGTTCCAAGAAATATCTTTTTTAATTCACAATATGCTTCCTCTTCCTCAACACTTATACCTAAACCCCATGGACTCAAAACTTGAAGACTTGTGCAACACAATAATGCAAAAAATGTTCCAAAACTCATCAACGACTGAGTTTTGGTAGAGAAGGGAAAGAATCTCTGACACAACATACATGACAAGAAATCTATTAAACCCTTGTGCTGCTAAACAAAGAACCCAATACCCATTAATCCTTAGCTAGCAAGGCAAAGATTCCGAACTGAAATCAGAATTTTGATCCTCAATTGGGTTCTTTGATTGAAGAAAGGTGCCAGTTTCTTCAAATAGAATGACCCATTTATTGCCCTCTCTGTCTCATTCTCATCCAGTAATTTTGTAATATCCACAAACCCTTTTTTTTTCTCTCTCTCTAGGAAACAGACAAAAGAGCTCTTTCATTTCATTTACTACCAAATAGAGGGATTAGAAAAAGAAAGTGAGAGTCATGAAGAGAGGGAAATTGGGATTTGTGGGTCTGTTGCTGGTGCTGTCTCTGGCTCTTGGTGTTTCAGCTACTGGGAGTGAGCCATGGTGGAAGAGCAGAAGGAAAGGGGCGGTTCCTCCGCCGGAAGCGGCGGCGACTTCGTCTTCTTCCTCGCTGCTGCTCAATCGAGTTGGATCCTCCATCGTGTTCCCTGTTCATGGGAATGTCTATCCTATTGGGTATGCAAACAAGTTCCTTTTTTTTCTGATAAATGTTGATTTTGTTTCTTGCCCAATTTGATTAAAGTTCACTTTTTGAAGCAAAATCTGATGACCCATTTGAGTAATTTGGTGACTTTTAGATACTTTGGTCTCATCTGTATGTAAAAATTCTGGTTAAAGATCACTTTTTGAAGCAAAATCTGATGACCCATTTTGTAACTTTAGATACCATGTTCATCTGAATGTGAATCGAATTCGCTATATGCAAGGAAGATCCTCTTGTTTTGCTCTGATGAATTTTGATTTGTTCCTCATCCAATTTGATTAAAGATCACTTTTTGAACCAAAATATGATGACCCACTTGTGTAAATTGACTTTTTTAGATACTTCGGTCTAGTAGTGAACTTGTGATGATGATTGTATGGAGTATGATTCATGTATGCTTTTCCTTTTTCTTGTAATTGAAAAAGGTTTGTTTTCATGTTTGTGACTGAACAAAATGGGTTTAAGTAATCTTTTGATTTTAGAACTTGCTTTTTTGTATCTGAAATTGTAGAAGTTTTATGTTGCAGAGCCTACAATGTTACACTCTATATCGGCCAGCCTGCAAAGCCCTATTACCTTGATCCAGACACAGGGAGCGACCTCACATGGCTCCAATGCGACGCACCTTGTGTCCAATGCACCGAGGTAAAAGAACCATTCGCTTAAGCTTCTGCTTTTAAGGTTCGTGGTAGTGTCTGAACTGTTTCCATCGCTTTGCAGACGCCTCATCCTCTATACCAACCCAACAGTGATCTAGTGGCGTGCAAGGACCCCTTATGTGTATCCTTACACGCCCCTAGCCAACCCAAATGTGAGAGCCCCGAGCAATGTGACTATGAGGTTGAATATGCAGATGGCGGCTCATCCATCGGTGTCCTTGTCAAGGACTTCTTCCCCCTCAACTTAACCAATGGAGTCCAGCTCCGCCCTCGCCTAGCTCTCGGGTCAGCATCTTAACACTGCTCTGTCCACTAATTCATGTTCTTGTGAACCAATTTGGCTCTGAACATTTCATGACCTACAGATGTGGATATGACCAAGTTCCAGGATCATCGTACCATCCAGTGGATGGAGTGCTCGGTCTTGGCAAGGGAAGATCGGGAATTGTGTCACAGCTTCGAAGCCAAGGTCTGGTCCGAAATGTCATAGGCCATTGCTTCAGCAGTCGAGGGGGAGGATACCTCTTCTTTGGGGATGACTTGTATGACTCCTCCCGAGTTTCTTGGGCACCAATGCCACGTGATTACTCGTAAGCTTCCCTTCCCTGGAACTCTGAACTCTAAACCCTGAATCACATTACACATTCTTCTTTATAAGGGATCATTCGTGCTTTATGCCAGCAAGCATTACTCCCCTGGGTTTGGAGAGCTCTTCTTTGGAGGGAGAAGTACCGGGATCAAAAACCTTTATGTGGTTTTCGACAGTGGGAGCTCTTACACCTACCTGAACTCGCAAGCGTATCAAGCATTAACGTATCTGGTGAGTTAGCATTTACTAAGGTTGTAGGAGTGTTAAGAGTACTACATTGAATAGATGTCAGTCACAACACCCGTTTATATAACAAGTTTGGGCCTCCACTTATCAGTTCGATCTTTTAGGTGGGTCAGGCCTTAATAAGGAGAATAGCTAGCTAATGAGAATTGGTTTCGGGTTTTACAGGTGAACAAAGAATTGAGTGGAAAGCCCTTCAAGGAAGCACTTGACGACAGTACCCTTCCGGTCTGCTGGAAAGGCAGGAAGCCGTTCAAGAGCATACGTGAAGTCAAGAAGTACTTCAAGCCCTTGGCCCTGAGCTTCCCTACCGGCGGGAGGAGTAAAACTCTGTTCGAGCTTCCTCCCGAGGATTATCTGATAATATCAGTAAGAACCCGATTGACCCATTTCACCATTCTTGCTAATATGAATCAGTTGTTGATGAAACATTTTGTTTCAGATGAAGGGCAATGTGTGCTTGGGCATTCTGAATGGGACTGAAGTGGGACTTCAGTATAACATCATCGGAGGTAAGAGTTTGTTTGTATAATTCGATCGAATTGGGCCTCGAGTTTTCTATAATGTTCTTGTTTCTTGGCGGGTTTTGGTGCAGATGTGTCGATGCAGGACAAGATGCTGATATATGATAACGAGAAGCAGGCCATCGGGTGGATCCCGGCAAGCTGTGACAGGCTTCCCAAGTCAAGATCGTCCTTCTTCTGATCATAGTCATCGAGTGTCTCGTTTCAATAACATCATTAATAGTGAAGCATATATGTATACACTTTGTATAGTCTTATGTATGTTTGTGTGAAATATGTACTAGTTCTTCTTCTTTAACTTGGTAGAGTTAGAAATCTGTGTAAGATTGAGATTCTTAGTTCATGTGTGATGGAGATAAAAAAAAAACATGTAAAACATACCATGAAGCTTCAAAAATAATAGATTACATTCCAATTGATTTTTGTTTGTGATGCAACTCTTATCACAATGATTCTTTTCATAATCATAACGAAATCCTAGAACAAGAAACATACATGTGAGGGACATGTTACATGTTTGTTTTTTTTTGAAGAGAATGAAACTTTCATTAATAGGATTTTTCGGTGAAATAGCGTGGTCTAGCTTTGGTAAAACATGATATCCTGATCACTATGATCATTCCAGACTAGAGACTCGCGAGCCAACCAGTGTGTTGAGGCTCCGAGCTAACATATCTTCATAAAACCTATTGGACTATTACAAACTACATCACACATTGGGTAGAGCTCAAAAACTCCAATCCATCTAATCTCCGACAAACAAACTACAAAAGAAAACAAACAGATAAAATAATAACATTATTATACCCATCAAAATTCGATCTTTAGTAGTGAAGAGATAAATCAATTAACTACTAACCTAACCAGATGGATTTTTGTATACATATTAATAAATAATTAAGAGTTACTTATAATGTGAAACCCATCATTATTTTTGGTGAAATTGATGAAACATATGTGGGAAATCATAAATATCAAGCACCAACCCTTAACCTAACTTGATTTGGAACCCAATAATACATAGGAAATAAAGTCAACCATCCACAATTCAAACTTCAAACGAGACCAATGTTCATCCCCCCTAGCTCTCATCCCAATCTCTTTCCTTTTTGACTTCTTTCTTCTTATCTTTCTAGATTACTTGGAATTTATTGTTTCTGGTTCAATACGATAAGATCCAAATAATTACAACAATAAGAATTAATTCCCTCCGATGTATCATAATCAAATTAATTAATGTTGAGATTGAATAGGATTGTTTCAATTATTTGTTATTAATGTGGTATCATATGATGGAAATGACCAAAATATTGAGACATTTGAAAAAATTAAGACGAATTTCATTTATATGAAATATTATGTTCCAACTTGGCATATACAAGAATTTTCCTAATCTACTAAGAGCCGTCCGATCACTTGCCCAGTCGAGATCCGCCACCGCAGCGACATTCCTCGCCGCTCGATCAACCAATTGTAAATGAATCATCACAACCACGGAGCACCGTACCGCTCCCCATCTCTACTCAGTCAAGGCCCATCAGGCCCATGTCAAGAAAATGCCTCGCTTGAATATGCTGAT
>JAYMSW010004324.1:0-11124 GCA_036897725.1 Erodium texanum
GGGGGGTGGTCAAGGGGATCAATTATGGTCACCTCAAAAAGTTCATTTTGTCCAATGAACATTTTTTCCCTTTTTTTTTACCTTCTTCTAAAAAATATCTTCAAATAAATATGTATATGTTTATTATAGAGATTGGTTCTAGATTTCTTAGTTTTTATAAAAGTCAAATAATAATATATTTATCTTAAGACATGAAATACAAATATTCTTTTTCTTTTGAGTTAGTTGTATTAGGTGAGTTATTATTTGAGATAAGATGTCAATTAAAATCAACTCTTAGTTTTAATAAAGGGGATCAATTATAGTCACCTCAAAAAGTCTTCATTTTGTCTAATGAACATTTCCTCCCTTTTTTTTTTACCTTCTTCTAAAAAATGTCTTCAAATAAATATGTATATGTCTATTATAAAGATCGGTTCTAGATTTCTAATATTTCTTAGTTTTTATTAAAGTCAAATAATAATATATTTATCTTAAGATATGAAATATAAATATTTTTTTTCTTTCGAATTAGTTGTATTAAGTAAGTTATTATCTGAGATAAGATGTCAATTAAAATCAACTCTTAATTTGAATAAAAGTCAAATAAGACATCATTTTAGAATCAATCTCAACTAAGTTACTTAACTATGCATGAAACTAATATCACTTAGATATATAACTTTAGTCTTTTCAGTTTGTTAATCCCATTAGGGCTTGCCTAGTTAATCGAGATAAGTACGAGCTCTACATTATTCAATTTCTAGTGAGCCGTTTACTAGAATATTAGGCTAGAATTTAGATTAAGAATCCCAATTAAGAAGTCTGTTTAGTTTGTTAAAATACATAAAGGTATGTGGAGAACAATAGTTCATCACTAAGAAAAAATTGTACTTAAATTTCGAATTTTATTTTGAAAAAAAGAGAGCAATAATGTCAGTAATTTGATACTCTCGATGGTAGTTACCTGGTGGGTAGAATTAAGCAGCACGGCGCAAGTAAATAATACTTTTATTTAAGGAATTGGTAATTAGTAGAGACAGAGGCCATGTAAATTTGTCATCAGGCATATTAATCACTGAGTTCACAGGTAGATATATGACAGTACATTTGGTGTACATAATTTTAGTATGAGGCCTATATCTAAGTCCTACTATCCATATAATTATAGCTTTGTTGACATGCAATTTTTTTACCTGCATTTAGCTTTGTGCATTGGAGGATATATTATAAATAATAAATGCATATGGTGGTGGTTGAGGGATATTGTTATCATTATTAATTGATGTTTTTCTTTCTCACACCAATTGACAAGGATGCATGAGTAGGATGAATTAATTATATATATTGGGCTCAACATGACTGAATTTGAGGCAAACTATGGTTTATTGAAAGGGGACAGGTACTGTTAATTTGCAAATAGAAACTAGGAATATGACTGATTGCATGGTTTATAAGACAATTGATAAATAACTGTTGTTCACCAAGCATAGAACAAATAAACTGCGTGACTAGATTTTTTTATTTATTGCGTATTGCAATATGAAGAAATCAGTACATCAATATTAGTGAATGTAAAATTATCCTTTTAACAATATTAAATCAAATGTTGAGAAAACATGACACACAATTTATATCTTGAGGAAAACTTATATATGTGATTATAGTGTGTATACATATATATGTGTAGCAGATTTCATGATCTATGAGTTATCAATATTTGGCGGACGGGAAAGTGTTTCTGTTTTGTTGTGCATATGTATGGACTTGGGCCAATTCTCTGCAAAGGCTTCATGATTGTGGACTAAACAGAAAAAAACATTCATATATAGGATTGTTTGAAATTCATTTTGAAGCCAATTAATCTCTTAATTATTTCATATCAGTTTTCTTTAAAATAAAATGTACAGGAGATGACATGATGAGTTGGACCATATTTATAATTTTGTGCTCATTTCTGAATTAGTGAGACTAATAATCATATATGTTCATATATATCAAAATTCAGAAAAGTAAGAATGTGAGTATTTCATTATAATGGATTCAGAAGAAAATCTAATTTCTTTTTCATTTCTCTTTTATGAGAAAATCTTGTTCTGTACATTGATACAATATGCCATTTATTGATTCAAATAGTTAACATGTTATCATTCTTGGGGTTAATGCCTTCACATTCATCATTTGTTGCAGACCTAGTCAAGATCCAAGATCAATCTTCACAAAAGCTTTTTTTTGGTGAATCTGCTCAATGAAAATCTGCTTGACAATAATCCAAGTATACAGTTTCTTTCTTATTCTCTATATATATATATGCTTACGTTGATGTTTATTCTTCAATTTGCTTCTTATGTACCTTAATTTTCAATTGATTGCATGGTACTCTTGGTATGTACATATATATTACAGTGTGCTACTTTCATATATAGTTCTTTAAATTTAAAGACAAACATACAAAAATCCTGAAAATAAGTTGAGTATTTTAGTTTATGTGGGGGAAGAGAGATTGAGATGTACAGCCCTAATCAAACAATGGCAGACACCTAAATATATAATTTGAACATGTTCTATATAGAAACCAATGTACATCATGTTACACAGCAAAGTGCACAAATTTAGGCTCAAACTTGAAATGTTTGAACCCTAATTAAATGCTTCTCAACATTACTATGATATAATGGTGCAACAGAACTAATTATTAAGTGTTATGGTATATATAGTGAGTATGAATCTGAATTTTCTTACCAACTTTTTCTCATATGAAGGAACAAAAAATGCAGTTGTCAACCCTCTAAGTTTTCCTTACATATTTATATATATCCTTCTCAACTGAGTTATTGATTCACTCAAAAATCGAGATAGAATAATGAAATGATTTCTTCAAGCTCCCTCGTAAGGTTCAATTTTAGCCTAGAGAAGGGGAAACTTACCTGAATAACTTGGTGGCCAGACATGGCATAGCTTGTGTGCAGCTGAGATAAATAAGAAATTCAAATATATGAGTTACTCCATGAGATCTAGTATTGTGCAAAGCTATACAGAGATGTACACGGACTTTGCTGCCTGTGCATAAAACTAAAGTTTGTTACTATCTAAACAAGATAAGAATGAAAATGTATTTGGACATTCCCTGACATACTATAAGAATACATTTTTTTATGTAGTTGTTGCATGCTAGTTAATCAGTTAGAGAGAATTTGTACATAGGGTACCTAATTAAAAACAAACAAGAGCTGAGACTGATCTATGAGCATTGAACATATCAGTAGGCTTAGTGCCATTTACACCATACACAACCCTCTTAAACTGAAAAACATGAAGAAGAAGAAAAAACTTATGCTAAAACATTGATGTTGATTCCTCCCAGAATTCGAACAACTCATGATATTTTTCAAATCACTGATACAGTTTTCTATGAATTAATGATCAATCTTCATTTTTAGGATTTTAAGTTCATGATGATGCACCAAAATACTTATGCCATTCAAAGTTTTCTATGAAGAACCTATCATTGAAACCCCTTGGACACACTGCTCTCTTAATTACTGTTGATGTGAAATGGGGAAAACATAACATTCTTCCACATTACTAAAAGGGACTAAGTTCATATATATAGCAGGTATTCATTAACAATAATGTCAAATATTGATATGATTGGAATTTCCATTTACTCCTCATTGGTTGTGTAAACAAAAACTCATGTTGTTTTCCTTTCATTGTTCTTGTTAGTTTGGCTTATACGTACACACACAAACACAAGTTAAATGCATAGAATACAATAAGCATTGTAGAACAAAGATATAGAAGGAAAGAAATCACAATTAAAGCGGGAAAAGGTTTTTGAACTACATGAGTTCATCTAAATGTTTTTGTGTTATATGAAGCTGTTGGTAGAAAGAATCAGAGAAGCAACCAAATAAGAACCTAGCTGTAAGTAATCTTTACCGATAGTGGTAAATTTCCAAACACAATTCGAATTAAAATGTTGGTTTCTTGATGATATGTATATTGCACCTACATATACACCCTTAGAAGTTAATGTTTCTGTGCGCGTATGAAGAACTATAGATTAAAACTTCCATTTTAGCTGCATTTCATTTTTTGTTCTTTCTTTTCTTAATTTATCCTAACATTTTATGATAATTGAAATGCAAAAACTCTATATATAACACATCAGAGATATTTCTCTTAATCATGAATGCATGAATCACAGATATAGAACTTATAGTTTGGCTTGCACAATCAGAACTTGAAGTTTTCAAAGCTTGATTTTCACTGAAACTACATAATGCTGACATACATATATATAATATGCCACACACATGCATGTATGGTTTACCAAGTTTAACCATCACAATCAATGACTCATCTGGAAAATGAAATGTAATATAAATGCGTATAGATTCATAACTAATTGAGAATGATATGCGAACAATTAACATATTTTGTACCTGGATTTTATTGTTGCCTGCTGCTAGCCCTTTGCATAGTGGTATTCTTCTAGCTTGCACCCCAATATGTAGGAGGTTTGGGTAACAAACCCGTCTGATTCTAGCTCTCACATTGATGCTTTTGTCAACTTCCAAAGATGTGCTATTTATATATATACATTAGTGCAGCAAATTCTCCTATTATTTCTTTGATTTATGGTTCCAGTAAAAAAGTTCCCATTCTAAGTTGAAAATGATATCAACAATAAGCTATTAGGTAAAGTGACAAGTAAAACAATAAGATGATTTTTTTTTTATCAGCTGATTGCATTAAAATAAAAGGGAACTGAAACTCCAGGGAAGGGAGTAGATGACAGATGTTATACAACAGTTTGGGATATATAATAAACACAACAACATTCATACCAATTAAGGATATAGCCTTCATCAGGTAGTAACTGATTTAAGACACGCTTCTTAATTTGTTTTCACATGAAAATAGAAGTTATTTGCGTACTTCTATATACACAGGATTATGGAAACTGGTTCCCCGGGAAGTAAGAAGACTGGAAACTGGCATTTGAGCTTGTCGCTGTGAACAAACCTTCTAGAGCATTTGATGTTCTGGTCATTAAAAATGAGTTAGGAAAAGGGTTTTCCTGATCTAATGTAGTCGGGGACATCGCAAAAATTGAACTAGGGTTCCATTGTCCACCATCTGAGATTGCCATGAAAGTGGAACTAGGCAGTTTATCATATCTTTGGGCGTTCAGTGTGGTTCTGAACATTGCATTTGGGATGCTTTGTACTTGGACATTACCTTGTGATGGCTTTTTGCTTGTCATTGCATAGCAACCAGCTGCAGGCTCAATTCTAGCTTCCTCCATGCTTTTCTGAATTGGAAGAAAACCTGGGAATTCATTGTTATACTTTGGACCACTTAAGGCTGCAGCAAAATCAGGAGAATAGGTGGAAGATGATGATGATCTTGTAGTGCCCAAAAGCTCATCCATGACAGCTACTGCAGCTTGAGGTTCTTCAAAGAGATCTGCTTGGGGAGAAGAATTACCTGAATCTTCAGCAGCTGCATGAAGGTGATGGTGCTTCAAGATTTGGGGGTTTGATTCCGTGCTTTGGGTCTTTGCTTTTCGATTGATCATCATCAATTTTTCTCTTGTCCTCACCCTTGCCCTTTCTCTTGCCTTATCCCTGCTCTCCCTTGCAAGATGACTAGTGATCATAGCATTAGCTGCTACTTTACATGATTTTCTTTGTTTTCTTTTCCCTCTGCAGGCTTTACCCACCAAGGGTTCTTCTTCACCTGCTTGCCTAATTATTTCCGTCTCCTTTGCTTCTGATTCAACTTCGCTCTCTTCTGATGCAGAGAATGACATGCTTTTCTCACCACCATCAGAAATGTGCTTGTTGCAGGCTGCAGCAGTTTGACTGAGTTGCTGGATTGCATCTTTGCAGTTGATGAGCAGCCAATCAATGGTTTTGCTGGCTTTGTCAAAACCTAGCATGTCTTGAAGATCAAAGAACTTGCGAGCAACCTTGAGGGACAATCTCATTCTTCTGTCTCTGAGGCCTTGTGCGGTACAGATCTTGCTGTGCCTGTCTTTCTTCCCAGTCTTCTTGCCAGGAGTCTGGATCTTCTTCTGCTGCGGCTGAGTTATCCCATGCTTTCTCTTCTTGGGGATCAAAGCTATACTATCACCTTCTGTGATCATGTTTGCTCTTGTTGTTGTAGGCAAATCAGCTCCATTTGCCACATAAACCTCACCAGCTGGAGCAGCAGTAACGGGAGCATGCTGGGACAACAGGTGACTCACCAACAGTTCCTCGTCAACACCATCAAGGAAGGACCAAGGGAAGTGGAAGAAAGGTGAGGAAGGTCCTTCCAGTGTCGTCGATGATGAGTTGGTGCTTGGAAGCATAGTGAAAACAACAGTGTCACCTTTGTTGAGAGGTAAGCTTCTTTTGTGGGGTGTGAACTTTAACAGTACTACTACTAACCTTGTGCTTGTGCAAGAAGACTAATTAAAGATACAGGGAAAAGGTGATGAGTAGCTACCTGTTTGGAAAGACACTAGGGGTTAGGGCTTGAAACATAATTTATATCTATATCCACATGAAGTATAGTGCTGTAGAAGTAGAACATCAAGTTTCTTGTTGAAGTGAGGGTTGAGGTTCTTGGTGAAGATGGTGGTGAAATATATAGACATGGAAGATAGAGGAATAAAGAAATGGGTACTGGAAAAAACTCAGAACCAAAAATGGGTGGTGGATATATGTGTTGGGGGGTCATTGTATGATTTGTTTGGGCTGCAACTTCTTCTACAGAGAGAGCATATAAGAAAGCATTAGGTGAGTGACATATTCACGTGGGAGTGGGCTTTCATTGTGATTTTCCCTCACAAAGTGCTTGATAGCAACCTCTCCTCAATCCTCATCACACACCCTGCCTCTATTAATACATGCTATTACCACCTCTCTCCTTCTACAACCCAAGACCTGACCTAGCTATATATGTTTAGTTAGCTCACAGCTAATTCAAAAGGGGACACATATGGTATGGACCAGTAGTACTGGTCAAAGAAAGCTCTACATAATTATAATATATTGTCCTTCTCACCCCACTCATTGTGGTAAAAGCAATATTGAACATACACTTACCTCTTCCCCCTTTAATGCATATATTGTCCTCTTCCCCCCTTTCTGCTTTGTTTGCTTATATACACTATACACTGCTATATATACTCCTTTTCAAGCCCCAACTTTATGTATATTGTCTTTGCTGACCTATGTTCTCACACTGTGCTTTGTTTTTAAGTTCAAATGGCATAACATGTATGTATATGGTCCCCTCTTGCATATATACACCCTTCTTGTTCAAACTTCCAAAATATATGCATGTCCTGCTGATATTTACACAAAGCAAGTTCATAGCCCAAAGTCTTTAATTAGTTCCCTTTCTGTGGTTGCAAATGGCTAAATTTTTAATAACCTTTTTGCATTTGGGAACACTTCCAGTCAAATGGTTTGCATTTCCCTTTCTACCCTTCTTTTTCAACAATTTCATTATTTTTTTTTATCATTCCCTGTATGTATTAAATTTCAAAATCAAGACTTTGTATATAAAAGCAGGCTATATACCACTAAACCCAACTTGTTAGTTCCAACGCTACCACTATTTATAAGGATAACTATATATTATGTCTTTGTATTTTGCACGAAAATTATATTGTAATCTCCAACTTAAATACACTATTGTGTTGCATCCTAGAACCCCTTTTTTTTGTATCACCATCTTTGAAACAAACCAAATCTGTTAAAGGCCATATGCATGTTATATCTATTACAATCTTGAATTTCAAAACGTATCATGTTGCAATCTGAATTATTGGTTTTTATTATGGGCGATTCTAACATTTCATATAAAAAATTAAGAAATTATTCAACATAATTTTCATCGAAAATATAATACTATAACAGTAATTACCTTTTATTTTTATATGTACTGTTTTACTGTTGCAAACAATAAAATATATATGATAATTGATACTCCTGTAATAAATTAGGTCAAAGTTCAAACCTAATACATAGTGTTATATATTTATTTGTTTAGTAGCTAGCATATCATTAAGTGTAATTGGAAAACTTGTGACAAAAAAAAGTGTATTGGAAGACTGCGTGTGTAAAGTAACACACATCTTAAATGATGATACTCTTTTCTGCATATACACTAGTTGCACCTAATTAAGCCATATTTGTGATTAGGGTTTTAATTGTTATTTCAGTCTAAAGTAAATATTTGCATTTGCTTTACACTGAAATAATACCTAAGAGAGAATTTTTTTTCCACTACCTATTCATAATTTCATATTAATGCATTATCCCACCAAGTGTTTTTTTTTTTTTTGAAACACCGACCAAGTGGTTTGTAACTATGGAAACCAAAGGATATTATTAACATTAATTCTTATTTATTTAACTTCCAAAGAAGAATTTGAAGTGTGACAATTATTTAAGAGCGGACTAAATAATTAAGATGTGCATGATGTTCTTGTATGCCATACGTATGTAATACACAACAGATTAATTGATCTTAATCACATGTCATTTTAAAACTTAAACCAACCAAAGTAGCAGTTGGAAATCATCCCTTACTTAGTAGTGTGTTAACTCAACTAAGAGTTTAAGTTAATAATTAAAGATTCGGTTATAATTTTATATTACAATATACGATTTCGTGAACAAGTTTATTTATATATTTAGATGTAGATTTATTTAAGAGGAAAAATCAATTCATTGATAAGAGAGATATACATGATCTGAATATAAGACATAATAACAAGCTCATAAAGAGCATATAGAATAAAAAGACCAAATTAATATTCTTAGAAATAATGAGATTTGGACTTGTCTTTGTAAGAAATTAGACTGTAATGTCATATTAGAGGATGAACTAAAAAACTCAAATTAATATTGAAAGCTTAATTATAGTGTTATGTTCTCATACTAACTATTCTAACTTCAGTAACAACTTTTATGAATTAAAAGAATGTTGTTAACGAATAGTTTTATCAGCTCAATGAATAAACTTTATCGACTCTACAAACATTTCCACCAATATAACTGTCAACTTGATCAATAAATTTCATCAAATCTATCACATGATTCATTGAAAATTGTCTCTAATAGGTGTAAATTAACATCTTTACCCTTGTAAGTCTGATAGTAATGTTTGGTGGTGCTGAAGGAGCGGCTTGTGTGAGTAACTATTCAAAAAAATATAGTCCAACACGAATGGTTCTCAATATTCATTCCCTTTTTTTTTTTACTCGATTGGTACCCAAATACCATACAAGACTGTTTAGCTCAATTTCACTATCACATTTGGAGAATATGTTGGGCAAAAGCTGAACACGAATGATGTGTAACAAAGAATATATATACAGGCCGTACATACATATATATGATGACATTGGAGAAGATGATATTGATACATGGTCTGCTATAATGTTTTGCATTTGTATTCATGTGGTGGAGTATGCACACATGATCAATGTAGTTGAATTGTCTGAATCTAGGTATAGCTCTTTCTTACAACTAATCACTTTAGAGTAGCACACAACTATTAGTTCATTAATAAGCATTAGAATTCCTTTTCAAACTTCTCATCCGTCACATTAATTAATGATTCATGATGAGCATTATTATATATGTATAGAGAGACATTCAAATCCGTCTCGATTTATATATATAAATATCAAAGACGTAATATAAAAACGTGTATATATGCGAGTGAGATTTTTCGACTTTTTGATCTGTACATATATAGAGCTCCAATAATAAAGGGGGACCTGACATGAGTTCATGATCAAATGCATCTAGCTACAAATAAAATGATGATGATGATGAGGACCATCATTGTTGGAACAGAAACTTTTACGACAATTCATTGTAAGAAGATTGCATATATGATACATGTGTGCGCTGTCCGCGAGCCATTTGCGGATAGACTATATTTGGGTCTGCCTAAAACGACTTAACACTGAGAGGCAACGAAACAAAAGGCAAATCATAGGCTGTTGAGCATACGACCAGCCCAGGCCTGAGAAAGCGAAGCCAAAGCACTATCTCTGTATATATATTGTGTAATTTAGTGTAGATACCTACATATGCAAATTGCAGAGCGTGACAAACAAGCAAAACACCAAACTTTTCATATACTTGTCAATTCCTTACTAGATCTTCACTTCTTGCTTGTCACTCCCTCATTTCATCTTCTATGTTGGGCTTGCTCGACACTGATTTTCTACTTCCTCATCCCCAAATCCGATCCATGAGTTTTTGTTTCTTTTTCTCGGAATATTACAAACAAATGTTAAAAATATTTTTAATCAAATAAATATATCAAAATGTTTATTGAAAACAGCATGTATATATTGTGATGAGAATGAATACTTCAGCAGATCGTCCGGTTTGTAAAATCTCTTGGTTTGCACTTTGCAGTTACATTGTTGTGTTGTATTTGTCTTGTAAACACTTACTTACTGTGGTCAGTTTAGTGGTGTGGTTGTTTAGTATTTGAAAGGGAAAGCCCAGTCAATATGTAAGGTGGGCCACTTGCTTTTTGCTTTTTTGTCTACGGTCCAAATTTAGGCCCATATTAGGGCATGCTGATGCAGCACATGCATAGCCCACCTCATACTTTACAGCCATATTGACGTTTGACAAGTAACAAGTTCTTGTCCTCGTCGACAAAATTTGAATGTTAGTTGTCACCGTGATCATAAATTCAGTCCTATACTTCCAATGAATCTTCTATCAATTCAGTTAAAATATTTTCAAATAAACTACTTTTTCTTTTCTTTTTTAACATAAAAGTTCTCCTCAATTTTATGTATCAACCAAAAGATATACATACTATATGTTGGACGTTCAAGACAAAAACCCTTACAATCTAGACTTGGTGAAAATATGATTCCTGCAGTCAGCTTCTCACAGAGCATAACTTACGTACCGCTTATAGTATAGACCTAAATGAAAGGACCCGGCATGAATGCGCATCTAAACAGACAAAAGTCTGATACTAGCCCAGCCGACGCTGGCAACTTATTGACTAACAACCACGATGACACGCGGAAAACCTACCTACTAAATTAGGCAGATTTATCCTCGCGGATTGGCAGTGTACCAATCAAAGTAATAC
>JAYMSW010004325.1:0-11124 GCA_036897725.1 Erodium texanum
GGGGGGTGAAGCCGTGGCCGATTCGGCCCATGTTGGTGTTAAATGCAGCAAGCCTGCCAATCTTCAGTATGTGGTTTCTATTTCATCAATTTCACTTCATTGTTTATCATACCCAAATCAATGATTCTTTGTCTCTATAACTAGATAATGTTGGTAAAATTAGGTGAAACCAGGTGTTTTACACAACCAATCAATTAAGAAAGCTTGAATACTTGTTAATTTGATGGAAAGGTCCAATCTTTGTAGCTTGAAGTTACAGAGCGTGTTTGTGCAGAGATTTAAGAATGATAGTAGATTATGAGTTTGAATTATCTGCTTGGTGGGTTGATTGGGACACTGATTCTTAGGTTTTAGAGAAAACCCATATAGGAAAAGGAGAAGACGTTATCAAAAGTGATAATTTTTTTGTATACTTTGTGATATCAGAAGTGATTCATTGGGTGTTTTTCAGGAACTTGTGTGTTGATATCTGTAAAAAAAAAAACTTGAAATATGTGTAGTTGGTATGGTTTATTACATTATGACATGCATTACCTGGACTATTGGAAATTGTAATCGAGATTAGCTAAGTACCTTCTGTATTAATCTTGTCACTATCTTGCCGGGGAATCTGTATATTTGGTAATATACTTATCTTCTATTGTAATGTTATGGTGTTTACAGGTGCCCCCAATGTGTGCAATTAAAGCTTCCTCGTGAAGATGCCGTTTTCTGGTATGTGAACTACTGCTGTTTTATGCCAATTTAATTTCTTATGCTATTATACTTTCATGGTATTTTTGCAATTACGGTAAATGTTTATTAAAGAAAGTTCGTGCTATTTGCTTACTAGTCCCCGGCTTTTGTTGATATTTTTCATATATGCTACTTGCTACCCCTTTCTTGACACTTTCTAACAAGTTTCATGATCTTTGAGCATTTGCTTTCCAATTATAACTTTTTATTATCTATGTCATGCCATGTGCCAGCACCCAAGATTGTTTTAAAGCTTCTTGGAGTGCTCATAAATCAGTTCATTTAAATGCAAAGCTCTCGGCACTCGGTGAATACAATCCAGATAAACGAAATGAAGGTTGGTTATATTGCATAAAGAAAGGAAAGGCTCAAACTGCAATACTACCTTATTTTGATTGGACGGGGTATTTCTTTCAGACCACCTTGTTTCCATTTATTCAATGTCTTGTAATTTCATTAATTATTGTCGGTTTTGAGGTGCATCTTAACATGGATGCTCCACATTTGAAATTAGATAGGATTGGTTTATACCAATGCTTCCTTGTACAACTGGTCAAGCACTTGAACTTGGGCCCATCAATGGTATCTTTGAAGCTTTAGTTCTTTTCAACTTGGTTGGGCCTTTGTGATCTCTCTTCTTCTACATAAAGGGTGGTCTTGAGCCCAATTCTTGATACATTTAAATATCTGCTAATAAAAACAAGCTAGCATTGATTTATATTTTTCCATACTCTTTCTGGTCATTGTATACTATTTACTTCATGCTATTCGATAGGAAGATGAGGCCATATCTTATATCCAGTAAGCGCAATGTACCTTCTCACATCCAATTACCAGAATGGGCTATTAACGTGAGTTTTCTGACTCTTTTCATTTGAATATAATTGTAGTTTCCCTTATTTTCTGTTATGTTATATCGATAGAAAATATAAGTGGAGTTTTTTTTTTTGAATAGATTGCTTATCTTTTTATTCAGTCAACTTTCTGGATAATCTTCTTGTTTTTGTGATGTTCATTGTAGTTTTATGCAAAATTGTATTATTATTTTTTTGTAATTTGTAGGGAATCCCGAAAACAGAGATGGAAAGTGACTTGCGGCACATTGTTGAGGTGAGGTTGCACTTAAAAGTCTCTTAAATCAAGTTGGGATGTTGGAATTACCTATTAAGGATATGAATTTTAGTTACTTTCTGAACCTATTTCTATTTGTTTTGAAGATAAAGAATTCTGATCAAATTGAGAGGATGAGAGAAACTTGTCGGGTAAGTTGCATCATCTATGTTTATTTCTGAAGGAGTGTCCTAATTAATTTGTCTTTATATATTGATTAATTTGCTAATCTCAGATGGGAAGGGATGTTCTTGATGCAGCAGCACGCTTTATTCGGCCTGGTGTCACAACCGATGAGATTGACCGTGTGGTTCATGAGGCAGCTATTGCTGCTGGTATGATTTACTGATAATTTCACTCAGCTACCCTTAAGTATGCACAATTCTCAAGTAATTACCCCTAAGATTGAAAAGTTTTTTAGCCTCATTTTACCCCTATCCGTCAACATTTTGGTGTCAAATGATAAAAATACCCTTGTTTTTTTACATGAGGGCATTTTCATTGTTTTACACACCAAAATTGATGGAATTGAGGTAAAATGAGGCTAAAAAATTTTGGAATGTTGTCAATAACTTTTTAAACTTAGGGGTTGTCAAAAATCAGGTATTTTATACTTTGTTTATCGGCTTAGAAGCATCTCCGTGTTGATATGAATTTTATATTGCTGCAGGAGGGTATCCATCTCCCTTAAATTATCATTTCTTCCCCAAGTCTTGTTGCACGTAGTTACTTTATTTTACGTATAATTTAAAATTTTCTTTAAGATTGAATGCTCTTGATCAACAAAAACATGTTTCTTCCTCTTGCAGTTCAGTCAATGAAGTAATTTGCCATGGAATTCCCGATGCCAGGTACAACTTTTTGCAATAATATTATATTTTTATTTCTCATTGAAAACTATGATAATTAAAGCTTCATCTTTTTACTTTGTTTTGTAATATTTTTTTCTGGGTAAATGGGTCGTTGTTGAATCAGAAAACTAGAGGATGGCGATATCATGAATGTTGATGTGACAGTTTACTATAAAGGTGTCCATGGTATGTAAAATGGCTCATACTCACATGTTATATTAATTTGAAATGATGATTGGGGAGAAAAGTACTTAACTTAGTGGTTGGCTCGTTATGCAGGTGATCTGAATGAAACATTTTTTGTTGGAAATGTCGACAAAGCTTCCAAAAAGCTTGTTCGTTGTGCTTACGAGTGCTTGGAGGAAGCAATATCTATTGGTATGTAATCTTAGAGTCTGTTTCAAAGGTTAAGATGTTGCTATAACAAGTTGGTCGAAAACGTCTTTTTTAAGTATCGTTATTTTGTTTCTGATTTCTGTGCTTTGTTAACTTCAGTGAAACCCGGAGTTCATTTTAGTGAAATTGGGGAAGTCATTGATCGTCATGCAAGCTTGTCTGGGTTTTCTGTGGTAAGTAGTCAATTTGTTTAGGGTTAATTATACTTAGCTATACCATGGTTGTCTTGTTTTTCACCTGGCTACACCAAGTTCCAAATTCGTTTTGTAGCTGCCCTAGGTTTCATAATAATCGCACAAAGCTCTTTTTTGTCAGAAAATGACGAAAAAGCCCTTGATCCTGGTCTAAAAAAAGACTCCATAATTACCCAAAACATTATAATTAGATGTAGAAAGACTCATTGAAAGATAAACTTTTAAAAAGACGAATAATGACATTTTTTTATATTAGGGTCAAGGGCATTCTTGTCATTTCCTAGCAAAAACAAAGACAATAATATTGATATGAGGGTCAAGGGAATTCTTGTCATTTTATAGCAAAAAAGATGTGTTTTTTTTAAACCCAGGGTAGTTGCAAAACGAATTTGGAACTCGGGTATAGCCAAGTGAAAAACGTGTAAACTTAGGGGTAGCTAATTATAATTAATTCAGACTGTCTTCGTACTTATCACCATCTGATCGTATTTAATGATTCTCTACTTCTGTTGGAATAGGTGAAAGCATTTTGTGGTCATGGTATCGGGGAGCTCTTTCATTGTGCACCGGATATTCCTCATTTTGAAAGTATACTCAGTCCATGCTCGAACTTTTCTTGAAAAAATCTCGATACATGAAAATTATCATCATCATCTAATAGGAATTTTACTGTATTATTAACCATTATTGTCATTGCTATTACAAACTTAACCCAAGCAGGAAATGAAGCTATTGGAGTGATGGTAGCCGGACAAAACTTCACTATCGAACCCATGATTAATGCCGGTAATCTAAATGTTTAAATTAAGATATATTTTTTTTGCACTCAAATCACTTTATTCAGATGGTAATTGCATACAAATATGTTTACTGTTTAGGGGATTGGCGGAAACGGATGTGGCCTGATGGATGGACTGCTGTAACCAAAGATGGGAAGCGTAGTGCCCAGTTCGAGCACACTCTTCTTGTAAAAACCTCGTCTCCTTTATTTATTATAACGTTAAGTTCTGTTATGTTCATAATTCGTATAAATATTGATAATATTTTCCTGCTGAATCGACATATATAGGTGACGGAGACTGGAGTGGAGGTTCTCACAGCACGATTATCATCATCCCCTAAAGTGTTTCCTTGGCTAAACGAGTGATCGATCTATAGCTTCTTTTATATAATGCAAGCGAAATAGGAGAAGATAGGTAGAGTTCTATAATCATTTTAGTGTAATTTGTTCTTTATCAGTTCATTGGGTTTATATAATTTGGAGCTACGAACATTACACATTATAACTAGTTTTCAGGAAGGTTTGTTTTACAGTTGCTAATGGTGAAAATTATTGATTTTTAATCCTGGTTTCTTCCTTTTGGATATAGAAAACCCGATTGGGTTATATTTGAGCTTCGTTGTTT
The DNA here is from genome assembly GCA_036897725.1 of Erodium texanum. NCBI lineage: Eukaryota > Viridiplantae > Streptophyta > Magnoliopsida > Geraniales > Geraniaceae > Erodium > Erodium texanum. The sequence goes on from JAYMSW010004325.1 coordinate 4,693, forward strand.
TGGATTTCGGAGTTTTGCTGCAGATTGGTGAATATGTAATGAAAGTTTATTTTGGTAAAAACATGTCGGTTGATCTGACCGGGGATTTCGAATATCTAACCTGATCTGATCACCAAAATGTTGAAGTGAGAATCGAAAACCTCTCACGTCCGTTCTAAAACAAGTGACTGATCCATTTGGATTCGACCCTCTGACTTCAAGGACATGATATCTCATAGTTTGGGAAACTATGGTTTACTATAATAGAATAAAAAATTCAAAATCTAGAACTGAAACCATGAATTTCAAAATCTACAAGTTTAAACATAACACAACTCAACATAAGAACTGAAACCATGAATTTCAAAATCTAGAACATGAGCAGATTCATGTACACAATCTACATGTTACTGATAAAAGAAGTATGAATTGGAGGCACTGGAATGTCAACTATACCTTCCAACATAAGAAGAACCTTCTGCATCGACGGCCGGATCATAGGATCATCAACAATACACCAGAGTCCAACCTTAACCAGCTTCTCAACCTCTCCTATGTCCACACCTTCTTCACCACCCACAAGCTTACCCAATTCACCATCCTCAAAACACTGCAAAACCCATTCTTCAAGAACAGCTTCTTCCTCAGGCAAGCTCCAATCCACACTCCTCCTGCAACACACAACCTCAAGCAACACAACACCGAAACTATACACATCAGCTTTCACTGTCACAGGCTGGGTCAGGGGCCACTCGGGCGCCACATACCCTCTAGTCCCTCGGATCCCAATCAAAGTCCTGGTTTGGTCATGCTTCAGCAGCTTTGCCAGCCCAAAATCCGATATCCTTGCATACCCATTTGCATCGATTAGTACGTTCTGAGGCTTGATGTCGCAATGGATGATCTGAGCTTCACATTCCTCGTGGAGGTATCGGATCCCTCTTGCTATGCCCTGAGCGAGGCTCTTCCTCTCTTTCCAAGTTGGGTTTTTTCCTGGTGTGAAGAGAAGGTCTGCTAGTGATCCATTGCTCATGTACTCGTACACCAGAAGCCTATGAGAGGCATCAAGACAGTAACCTAGTAAGCGTACTAGGTTCCTGTGCTGTGTCCTCCCTATAGCTTTGATCTCGTTCTGAAACTCTTCTTCTCCTTCAGCTAACATTCTCTGTAGCTTCTTCACTGCTACAGCGACCACTATCCCATTCAGCTTCACAGTTCCTTTATAAACAGTTCCAAAAGCTCCTCTTCCAATCTCTAGATTGAAATTGCTTGTAGCCTGCTCGAGTTCTTTGTATGTAAACAATCTCAAAGCATCATCATCACTCAACTCAACGAACTCAGGGCTTAACTTCTGCGACTTGACACAAACCCGATAAACAATGACAGAAACAAACACCAACACAAGGACAGCACATGAAGCACATATTATTACAAGGATGTACCATTTCTTGATTCCTCGTGAACCTGTGTTCCCTGATGAGGATGCTACGCCTACCTTGACAAGAACTGTATTTGAAGAATCGGGTTGTTGTGTCCCGAAACTCAGAGGCAGCTTTTGCTTCCTGCACTTCCCATCAGCAAAAAAGGCGGCCTCACAGTGACAATCCTCAAGACAAGCTTTACCACATTCTTCTTTGGTTGGTAAAGACAGAGTGGAGAAAGAGGCATCTTCATATGTAGTATTAGGAACTTCTTGAATCTTGTACATGGTGGTTGGATCTTTGTTTTCACAGCTTTCTTGAGCAAAACTCCTCTCACAGCCTGAAGTTACGTTCTTGAATCCGGGAAGGCACTGGCACGTTACATCTTGCTTGTTTCTGAAGCAATACCCGTTCAGGCCGCAGAGACCTTTAGGACAATTGCGTTCTGGAGCTGACCATAAAACCAACCACTTGGCGTTGTTCTCAGTCAAACTATGCATATACAAACGGAAGATCCCATCTCTATCAATCCTCACCAGATAGATCGTACCTTCTGTAGGGTACCCTACATTTGTAAAGTTCCTTATGCTAATGGTGTCATTGAGGAGATAGAGACGCCCATCGTTGTCAAGATTTAGTGTCACGCTACGCTTGTATCCTGTTGTCTCAGACACCCAATAAGCATGCCAAGGTTTGACCACTTCCACCACCGGATACATCACAAGATTCCCATCTTTTTGCATCTTGATTTGGAACAAACCTGTCGATTTGTTGGCCTCTGAGACGCTCGAGAAGAGCACTTGCCTTTTCGAGGCTGAGAGGCGCTGACCTGGTAAGAGAGTGTCAGTGGGATAATCAAAGCTCTGCCATATTACCTGCTGGCTTGAGTTGTAGAGAACGGAGGTGCGCGAATCCAGGAAGGAAGGCGACGGTGCCGGCTCTGGAGGATCGGCTATGTATGCGTCTTGGTCATGACCGGTTTGAAGGATGAGGCTTCCATTGAAAAGCAAGGTTGTGCTTCTTGGAACTGGAGGGTTGTCTCGGTTTGCTGTCCATACTACAGTCTTCTCTGGGACTCCGCATAGAAAAATCCCCACAGCATAGCCATTGCCGGTTTGGTAAAATCCGAAAGCATATAGACCTGAACTTGACAGCCATGAAGAGTTGGTGATGGGCGTTAAGGTATTGTTTAGGCTTATAATGAGTTGTGTCTGTTGAGCTAAGGTCGTTGAGATTGCAGAGAGAGTAACAAAGAGTAACACTAACACATTAGCCATGGATACAGAACAATGTTGAAACTGAAACCCAGAAGTGATCACTTAAGTACAATAATAGTAAGTGACAGAGTAAGTTTTCGAACAAGACAAAGTCATTAGTCAATACGCGTTGGCAGTACAGATCATTAGAAAGATAATCTTATGTTAGTCTAGAGAGATGGAAAAGATAAAAGGGACAAGAAATAAAAGACAAATTACAGCAAATTTACTGCTCAAAGTCTTAAACTTAAGAACAGTTTAGAACCAATCAACTTAAGTCTTTGCAGTTTTTACACAGAATAAAATGCTTAACAAAGAAGAGTAATCTTTCAAGCTGCTCTTTCTTAGCATTTTGTGATTTTTATAAAGTATTTTCTTCTGGCAAGTACTAAGACAGTGACCTTCAATAATAGTTTAAAACTTCTAAAATATGCATTGACTTATTCTACTTATAGAAAACCGTTAAATATGAAAGCAAGTGCTTAATTATGTCCTCACCTTCAATGTCATGACGAGGACCTCCTCTGTTGTTTACTTCAGATGTGCAAAGCAGCTAGACATTGTATTCAACCTCAGCATATGACTGAGCATTAGAACAGAAAAGAAAACATAAACAAAACAATGTGAAAAATTAAGTAGACTGATTAATGCTTGCTGATTATGATTAGGACATAGAAAGAAAATCACAGTCTTTCACAAAAGTCCACTATAAAAACAGGTTTTTCAATGTACAACTCAAGAAAAACCAGTTCGAAAAGTTTAGAAGAATAACTTATTGTTGAGAGTGGGATTTGAACCCACCCTTTCGGACCAGAACCTTAATCTGGCGCCTTAGACCAACTCGGCCATCTCAACATGTATGCCACCTAGAATTCATATGCTAAATTTGCATAGGTTCCTCTAACTTCATACATTTGACAAATAGAAAAAGAATGCATGAATTCTGGGGATTATTTTAAATATTATTTATTGACCAAAAATAGAAAAAGGGTCCAAAGCTGCTCAATGAAGAAACAATAAGAGGTTAAAATTGAATCTAAAGTATCCAAATTCACATACTTTTTTTACACAACCAAACCCAAGCTAAATCAACCAAAAAAAAAAAATCAAGGAATTGAGATTAAGCAAAGTGAACTAATAGAAATATAATGGAGAAGAAATGCTCCATCATGTCAAGAAAAATAGACAACATAAACAAAATATGGTGAAAACAGTACTTACTACAAACAAATAATTAAGTGAACTGATTAACAATAGCTAATTCATTGTGATTAGGACATAGAAAGAAAATCATAGTTTTTCACCAAAAAAATCACTAAAAATAGGTTTGTTGCATCCCAAGATATTTTTATCAGAAAAATTTAGCAAAAGATTGTTGAAAGTGGGATTTGAACCCACACCCTTCCAGACCAGAACCTTAATCTGGCGCCTTAGACCAACTCGGCCATCTCAACTCATGTGTCATAAAGAATTTATATAGTAAATTTGCAATAGTTCCTCAAACTTCATATAACTTAACGAATAGAAAGAATATTTTGGGGGATTTCTATAGTATTCTTTATCAACAACAGTAGGAAAAGGGTTCAAAACTGGTAATTGAAGAAACAATAAGATGCTAAAATTGAACCTGAAGGTATCCAAATTCACATACTTTTTTCCACATGGAGATGAGTTAACCAAACCCAGAAAGCTAAATCAATCAAAACCTAAAGAAAAAGTCATTAAGCAAAGTAGAACTAACGGAAGATGATTGTGAAGAAATGCTCCATCATCTCAAGAAAAATAGTTACTTGCAAATAATGAATTGAAATCAGAGGATAATAAATCACATAACCAAGGGCACATTCAAGAAACCCAAAACCCCAAATCAGCTCTTCGGTTCACTAATCCTCCAAATCAATCCAACAGAAACCCAATACCTAAAGCTGATGCATTTTCAAAATAGGTATAATCACAAAGCTCAACTGAACCTTAAATCTCAAACTTAAATGCCTAATCAATGAATCCTGAAACCTAAGCTGAGCTTATCAGTCCATAGCCCCACCAGCCATCAACGGGGGAAATCCAAGTTCAACGAATCAGATGAATATGAGAGGAAGTGAGGTTACGATGGACCTGATCTTGTAGACGGAAGAGACGCAGCCATAGGAGACGATGGTGTGTTGTATGGACTTGAAGAGTTTCCATTTTTGAAGGAAGTACTTCTGGAGAAGATCCTATCCTTCGAATCGTACTCATGTCGTCGTCTTTTCTGAGATCTGCTCTGGTTTAGGATGAAGGATAAATAAAAGAAAGGAAAAAAATGTTCTGTTGTCGGGACTACCGAGAGACCCGAGTATCCTACCAACTAGACTACAACCAAAGTTACCGATATCATGTTATTTAGAGAAAATATTTATTTGGGATAGCTAAAAGAAGTAATGTTAAACTAAGCTGGTTTTGTAAAAATTAACGGTGAATTACTAAGTCTATAAAAAACAACGGTAAATAAATTTTTTGTTTAGTTTTTTTATGAAATGACTATTCTACCCCCCTCCCTCTCCCTCTCGATTTAAGAGTATGGTATTTTAGGGTTTGATTCAGGGAGGAAATGATAGTTTTAGGGTTAGATTCGGGGAGATGGTAGTTTAGGATTAGTAATCTAGGGTTTGAATAGTTTAAGGTTTATTTTGAGAGAGGGGTATTTTGGGGGTTTCAAAAAAAATTAGTCTGAAAACTGTCAAAGTTAACGGATTGCAAACAGAAAATTTTTTTATTACTGTTTTTTTGCAGACTTAGAAGTTTACCGTTATTTCTTGTACATATTTATTTGGGGACCGTTAGTTTTTACAAGTAACCCTATTTATTTTATAGAACAAATTGAGATGGTCCATCTCTTTTTTTTTTTTTGAAATAAGAAGAAGAAACTCCTAATTCTTAAGAACAAATATATTCTACTATATATTAAGAAAGATTCAAAAAATAAACCAGATAAAGGATGTAACGATGTTTACTCTAAATTAAAACGTGATGCTTAATGACTAATAATGAACATACATGCTTCATAAACTTCAATAATTATAAGAAAAAACACTAATGTGATTCAATACTAACAAAACACAATCAAATATCTCAAAACATATTAAGTATATTCAAATATATTGCTCAGACTTGAAACTTAGGTCTGACAGAAACCTAGGTTTCATATAGATTGAAGTTCAAAACATATGTTCGTTTATGTTACCCTTCTTTGATTTGTATGTGTCAGACATATAGTTTAATCTTATTTAATAAGAAAATACATAAAAGTTATACTCACAATAAAAATAAATAGTAATTAATGATCTGATCTAGATCCATTTTATTTGATTAATCATTTATTCACCACCACCAAATCAAGAAGCCTCACATATGGATTATTTTCAATAAAGGCAAATGAAAACAACAAAAACTTCATATATAATATTATTCACATGCATGTGCCTTAATTATAGTATAGCTCCCTTTAGCTTCATACCTTTACCATCTTTTCTTGATATAAATTAAAACCAAATCTATAACATTACTTACATCAACATATATAGTAATTAACAATCATGAAGAACATCAAGAACAAAAACATCATTAATCCCCACGAAATCTTAATTAGGGCTTGTTGGCGGCTCTATATCTCAGAGCAAAGCGATGAAACAAAGCCAAAGCATTACTGGCCGTCTGCTCCACGTTGACCACCTTCCCCTTGATCGTGGCCTTGACTTTCGCCATCCTCCGGCCGGGAAACTGGCCGGAACACGTGG
>JAYMSW010004326.1:0-11123 GCA_036897725.1 Erodium texanum
ATGGTTGTTTAATCTAAACATATATACCAGTTTCATTGGCAACCATTTATTACATACTGTGCATTTTGGAAATCCTCTGTATAAGTTGGAGTTTGTGTGTGAGTTATGAATATTATTGCTTATTTATCCTGAATTTGTTATATAATCAAAGAATAAAACTGCTGAATTTGGAGTGAAAAGTCTCGACATTCCACTTTGTCCTCTGCTAATATGGGATTTTGATAATGGTTGTGCAGGAAGCATATCAAAAACTATTGGGAACCTTATTTGAGTTCACTAAAGACACTTGGTTTGAGTAACAGGTACTGAAAAAATTGGTTTCTGTTTTGGTATATGTACGAGGTTATAGCAATATAATCAAACAATCAGCTTACGAGTAATCATAAATGTAGTTTTGAATATGGTTTTTATAGGAACCAACAAAGTGTCATATGAGTCTATATGTCTTCTAAATCACTATGGCTTTTTATAATCTTTAGGCTCAAATACCTTCTGAGCTTGGTGATCTTCGGGCTCTGGACAACTTGGACCTTCGTAGCAATAGCATAATTAGCCATATCCCACTAATGATCTTCAATAGTTCAACAATTTAAATGATTTATTTTGCATTATTTACTATTATGTAAGCACTTTGACTTGATTTTATGATTGAGTAATTTATGACTAAAATTATTTGCTTTCAAGGTTTTTGGTTTTTTATAGACAGTTGATCAAGTAGCTGACGCTAGGAAGATAATATAGCATTTTTAGTTTGAAAAGTTGATACAGTTTTCAGTTTTGCTAATTATAAGTTTTTCTTTCAAAATTTTTATTGTAGAAGTGCATTCTTCACATTAATGTGGAAGGGGCAAGTTCAATGAGGGTTAGCTCCATTGAAGTTATAATCAATCTTCGTCTATTCATCATCAACAGAAGAGCGTGAAAAGTGACTCTGTGCTACCTTCTTTATGTTGTATCCTTGTAGGATTTTTTTTTTGAAAGTATCATTTTAGGATTTTAGTCCGAACATAACTTATTCTAATTTTTGTTTACATAGTGTTACATTTTTTTTGGTAAGTTAAGGGTTGATTTTGGGATCTTTAATTTTGATATTGATTGTTCATTTAAGTATATATGATGAATTTTTTTTTTTAGTTTATGTGTTTCTTCCGTCCCTGGATTTTTTTTTTGAAAGTATCATTTTAGGATTTTAGTCCGAACATAACGTATTCTAATTTTTGTTTTCATAGTGTTACATTTTTGTGGTAAGTTAAGGGTTGATTTTGGGATCTTTAATTTTGATACTGATTGTTCATTTAAGTATGTATGATGAATTTTTTTATAGTTTGTGTGTTTCTATCGCTATGTCCGTCTCTGTCGGAAAGATTTTCTATGTCGTACTTTACCTCTAAAGTTTTCACTTTTTGCATTTTTAAAGTTAAGATGATGTTGATTGAGTTTTTATGAGTTCTATATGTGAAGACATAGTTTAATCTGGTATGTTATGAGCTAGACTTGAATTTATATATGAATAAAAGTTATAATAACGTAAATAGTCTTTTAAGGATCTAATTTTCGTAATAATTACTTACAAGTAGCACCTTGTACGTGTGGGACAAGTTGCGTTTTGAATTGATACTATCTTATTAATAATTTAAATGGATTGAACTGCACATATACTAGTTAAAATAACAGGAATATGAAACTATTCGGGTATGAAATGAAAGCTAAAATTAATCATTACATTTTAAAATAATAAAATAAAAAGTTTATTTTGAAATAGACCCCATCAAGCTTTTGTAATAAAAGACAAAAGAACAGCTCAAACTCAAAGAGAAATGTTTAATGTTTTATAAATAAAGAAATAAATTGACTGTTAGGCATATTATTGGGAAAAGAACAGTGGATCCAGATACTCATTATTGTTATTGGATTTCAATTCCAATTTCAATTTCGTGGATTATATCTTCCTTTCCTTCCCAAAAGTCCCAAATCTGCAATACCTTTGTTTGTTGTGTGCGGAGATTGGAGATTGGAGATGGATCTCCAACTCTGAGACCGCTCGCTTCATCTTCTTCTTCCTCCTCCTCTCATGGACTAAGAAGAAACCCACAAATTCTTCCCCTTTTCTTCTTCATCTGCTGTGGGTTTTGGGTGCTTTCTGTAACTGTCATGAAAATTGTGGAAATGGGTGCAGAGAACAGCTCCAGCTCGAATCAGAATGAGGATAACAAGTCTGCGTCGACCATGGTGGTCTTGAATATCTACGATCTCACACCTGTTAACAATTACATGTATTGGGTCGGCTTCGGGATCTTCCATTCCGGCATTGAAGGTTTCGGACTCTCTCTTTCTCTTCTCTCCAATTTTTTTGCTTTCTGGAAAATTATATTTTTGGCTTTCTGTTCTTCTGTGTGATCTGGGTTTGATTTTGCTGTTTTTTTTATATGGGGTTTCTTGTTCGTGATGATTGATGATGTGGGTATTGATGTTTTCTGTATTTTTTTTGTGATCTTCATGCTAGGCTGGAGCAGATCCAGTGGATGCACAATAATACATTTTCTATATTTGCTTTTACCTGCATTAGAAACATCATTATTCATTAGGGCATGAAATCAATTTAAGCAACATTTTTGATATTCTGAACTCATCGAATCATCCTTAATTGTTAATTGAGGACAGAGAAGAAGAAAATGGTAATCATGTTCCATTCTATGGTGTGGTTCGGAATTTTCACAAAAGGGCAATTTATCGAATCTATATTAGTTAGAATGATTAAAAGCACATAATGACAGTAATATGGGTTCGAAGATGATTGATGTAGCTTTTATGTAATTGCTTGTCACAGCTCCTTTTGATGGAGTCCTTGAAACCTATATAAGATGGGAGGCTTGCTTACCTCTACTGGTAATCAAAGACATTTCTGAGTACATATCCATGAAATTTGTGATTACCCGGGTCTGTTATGGGATGGGATTTATTTGGAAATGTTGTTGGGAGATGTGGTATTTATTTAGATAATATGTTCCTTATTTAACTCTCTAAGTCATCATGATGCAAATAATGTGGCTTTGCTCATGAAAGTTCGGGTCTTATTAGCCATGGCAGTTTAGTACAATAAGTATACCAATTCCCCTATAAGGATTAGTCTTTAAGCTAATCGAGGATGCTCATGATTATCTTCAACAGTCCATGGGAAGGAATATGGATTTGGAGCCCACGATTTCCCCGCTAGTGGAGTCTTTGAAGTTGAGCCAAGAAGCTGCCCCGGGTTCATGTACCGTTGCTCCATCAAATTGGGCCGCATAAGCATGCCTCCCTCTGAGTTCCGGGCCTTTATTGAGAACATGGCTTCTGACTATTATGGAGACACTTACCATCTCATCTCCAAGAATTGCAACCATTTCACAGACGACATCTCCTGGAGATTGACCGGCAAACACATCCCTGGCTGGGTCAATCGCCTCGCTCGCCTAGGTACACACATTTATCAATCTATATATTCTTCTGTACAATTGTTAATATCCTTAAAAAGAAAAAGAAAAAAAAACTGAAGTCGTTTTTTGGTTCAATCTATATGTTCCGATTTTCAGGATCTCTGTGTAGTTGTTTGCTTCCCGAGAGTCTTCAAGTAACCCAAGTGAAAGAACTCCCTGAGTACCATGAGTGTTCGGGTATGGAGTTTATTTCTGGTTTGATTTTGTTCTGTATAATAGCTATTTACCAAAAATAATTATGGTTCTGGGTTCGGGTTCTTGCAGAAGAAGATGATGATGGTTCTTTATCATCACTCACAGTTCGTGAACAAACAGACGATTCAAGTCAAGAGAAACATTTGTTGTCACCACAAGCTTCAAGTGGTGTCAGCAGTGGAGACATAGCTTTTATCAGAGAATCACACAAATGAGAACGGATTTGTGCAACCAGAAGTGAATTCACTGCTTGGCCACTTAGATTTTGTTGGAGATTTTGTGTATTTTTTGGTTCTTGATTATCACTTCTTTTTGGATTAGAGATGAAACTAGAGAGTGTGGCTTGTATTAAGTCTTGACTTGAGTTGCTAATTGTGCTTATCTGTATTATATTGGAGACTCAAAGAGCTCTTAACCACTGGATCAACTTAAGTTCAGCCTGCAATTGATTATGAATCTTGTGTTGCTATATGAAGCTATGATTTTATCAAGGGTTTTGCATATAATTATAGAGAACTATACGTCTTTTGCACTTAACTATCCCCAATTTTAAATTTTTAACAAATTAGACATAGTTGTCTTTCATCAGAAAATGACAAAAATAGTCTTGACCTTAATCTAAAAAAATACCATGTTTTCTTTTCTTTTCTTTCTCATGTATCATTTTTTGTCTTTAATAATTTTATATTTTAAAGAGCCTTTTGCATCTAATCAAACAGTTTTCTACATCGAATCATGCTAGCTATGAAGATTTTTTAAATTAGTGTCAAGGGCACTTTTGTCACTTTCAACAAAAAAAGAGCTATATGCAATGTTGTAAAACTTCACATATCATCAAATCTATGAATACCGGTAATGAAATAGTGCAAAACTTCCATATATCAATACCAATATGTTTCCAGAACCAATTAACCTAATACTTCAGGTACAAAGTAATTGATTTCTTAAACATACACTGGTATTTTTGTACCTACACAGAACCAACTCTAGCTACTGTTCCTTTCAAGAAAGAGATTTAAAATAAATAAATTCGCCTTAACTCGCTTCACTATTCTCCATTAGCAATCACCAAAGATTCATGCATTTCATCAACTATCACGCAGAACTACCATCAAGCCCGAGTTTTGTAGTTAGCCAACCACAAACCTGATCCATCTCCTCTGGAATTGTGTAGTGGCCAAGCCTGCATGATCAAGCAAAATCACAGACTTAACCTTTCATCTAAACATGATAATAGAATAAGATTTGAAGTATAGTGTAGTTTATATACCCATTGTAGGATTTAAATGTCACGTCTTGAAATCCACAAGAGCTCAAGGTCCGTGAGGATTTCTCACCAAATTTATAAAGAACAACATCATCAACTGCACAAAATATCATATTAACATCACTTCACTTCCTCCTAATATTTATTTTTTGCTTGCTCTAGTTACCGGTACCTTTTCCATGGCAGAGCAAAATGGGAAGGGCTCGAGCACGCCTTGCAGCTTCATCTGCCCCTTCTATTTTGCTGCATAAGGTTCTGAAAAAGAATTTTAATCGACATTAAATATAACTAATCACATTACAAGAAGATAATAAGAATTTATATATTTGTATGAAATCAAACTTTGAGCAAGGAAGCCAGCCACTGAGTCCAACAACAGAGCTTATATTGGATGGGTACGGATTGCCATTCCCATATTTTTCTGAGGCAAAGCAGGTTGCAGAGTATAGAGAAGTTGCTGCACCCATACTGAACCCTCCAATGCCAAGTTTGACTGAAACAATGGATCACAACATTTAAAACGATATTGAATAACAACCTTTATAAACTGCCTACAAGCACATGACCCTTTAGTAAATTTTCCACAGATAGATACCCTTCTGAATTTCCACAAGTCACCATCATACAAAATAGATGGACACCATAAAAAATAATGTTTTTTTTTGTGACGTGAGTTTAAAATTTTATAATATCCCAAAACTAGTCATTCCTGTCCTTTAATCCTCTGGTTTCAATATGATTCCGTGGAGAACTTTTAATGGTTTCCGTCTATTTTGTATGGTGGTGACAAGTGGTAATTCATGAGTGTAGTCATATATCTATTGAAAATTTACTATGGGGTCATGTGTTTGTGGGCAATTCATAAAGGTAGTGATGTGCAATTTGCCCCAAAATAATAATACAGTAGAAAGCCTACTATCAGCAGGCTCTGTGGACAATAAATTTGCAACATGTGCTGCTGAAGCATCCAAACCCTCTATATCATCAGGAGCATCTTCTGAAAGGTCTCCCACATCAAACCCTGAAAAAAAAACGTGTTATCGGATAATTACGATTAATTTTAGAAACTAGAAACAGTGTCCATCTAAGTATTTCTTGAAACTAGTGTGATTTGTGGTTATATATGTAAAGATAATGAGACTTCTCAAAGCAGTGATACTTACAAGCAGTGGGCGGAAAGCAACCACATATAGTTATTGGTTGAGTAGGAGCAGTTGGACATATCCATTTAATCTGAGACATAACATAACAATAATAAACTTTCATGTCTAAAACATAATTAATCTTCTAATGAAATTCTTAATGATGACTAATCCATACATTTGGGAGAGGGAGGGTCTCCAAAAGCTGGGACCAGCTGCAAAACAAAATCAAACAATAAATAAACTGAGTTACCATTCATTTTTGACAAAAATGTCCTTAACATCAATTGAAATTAACTTTTGCAATCTTCTTATGACTTATGGCCAAATCCTTGGAACGGGCAAAAACTGAAAGAAAAAAAAAAACCATCCTAATATCATGAGTTTGATGCTTTGAAGAACCAGCTAACATATCACTTATGGACATAATAATTGATAATATGATATACCTTGAGCCATTATCACCAAGACCGTGCAGCCACACTACAGTAGCTTGGTGTTTGCCTTTGGGCCTCACCACATATGTCCTCCCAAATTCAAATGCTCTTCTAGCAACTCCTGAAATGATATTGCAACATGAAAATAAAGTTCAATAAACCAATTACTAGAGTGAAAATCAAGAGAACATGTGTTAACAACAGGCTGCAGAAAGGCTCTAACTTTTACCAAATTCAATGTTATCAGGAATCAACTAGGCGGAGCAAGGTTTATAAACTAACCGGAGCCTACAGAAGGGGCATTGAAGCTCATATTAGCCCTGCCAAAGGAATCTCACTAGCCAACGCTTTTGCAGTGATTGAAGAAAGCACAAGTCCTGAAATGAAGAAATAATAAATTATCTATTACCATTCGAATTAATATGTATGATTGACTACAATGTTGGTATAGGCAATGGCCTAGGTCATGAATAAACCCAATTAAGGCAAGGGGCGCAACTGCCAAGACTACCCCAGAATGATGCACTCACCTCACTAACCACCTACTTTAAGAATAAAGAGTTCTTTTCCAACTTACTGGTTATAGAGTATATAAAAAGATAGCTTTCATAATACGAACATGTGTGACCTTGGCAAATCAATCTTGCAGTTATAACCATAATAACAGTAATGTCAAGAATAAATACTATTGCTGAACTAAAGCTTCATTGTTTAATTCATTACATTCCAATATAAGTGTTCTACATTTCAGCTGAGAAAGTCTTACATAAATGATCACAGTTAAAGGCATAATGCTAACACTAGTGCATCTGCAATATGAAGCCAAAGCACCCCAAAATAATGAATTGATCATGGCAGCTGAGCTATACTCATTGCCTGAGCCCATGAAACTCTAAAGACTATAGATTCAGAAGGAAAAAAGACACAAACTTGAAACAGCTAATGGCTGTAGAAGATAGTTACACTTTGCAAACAATCCCTCATTAGACAGAAAAACAATCAATTTACATGCAAATTGTTGCAGCAACTACACCAAAATCAATACCCAAATCGAAACAAAACAGTCAACCCAGAAAACTTTATGTGAATCAAATACTCCATGAACTATAATCCAAAACGCAGAAGACATAAATATAAAAACTTTACGGTGGAAATGAAAAAAGGAAGGAGAATCAGAAAGAGGGTTTAGGGTTTTAGCAAGAATAGAACTAACCCCAGATGTTGAGGGGCAAAAGAGCTTTCTCTTTCGTTATATCGCTCTTCTTCCCCAATTTTCTCTCCTTGAAAAGCTCAGGATTCACCAGAAGCAGAGGTGAATCTCTTGTGCGTAACACTCGTACGGTACTTACGGTGTGTGTAAGAATATGCTTTGCTTATCTGAAGATAGCAAACTTTCTCCGCCGTTGAAATCAGTGTCGTGGGTTTGTGACGCGTGTCATCGATGATGTCGCAAACTAGGAGAACTACTACTGATTTATAATATTTTTTGTGGATAATGTTTTCAGACTTTTATTTTAATCTCTAAAAAAAATAGTTATTATGTATAATTTTTTCTCCATATATCTGAGGTGAGTTTTTTTAATCTATGAATAAGAATTATGGTTTGTTCTAGATGATTTTATACATTGTTTCACAGTGATTAAAGAGTTACGTATTAAGATAATGTCTCGAATTATGTGATGATTAATATATTCTCTCAGTTTTGACAACTTGATAACAAAAACACAAAACATGAGTTAAAAATAATCAAAAAGCATTTTTGATAATTCACGTATTAGGACATTTGCAACAAGATTGTTGATAGGCCTCATCAGTAACTCTTCCAATCAATGACTGAATGACATGTGGACAACAAATTTAAAACATGAGCCTTTGGTTTCAACGGCTAGTTCCGTTTTCTTTTTAATAAAAATGATTTTAAAAAATTCTCTTACAAATAGCTACCCTCCCCAACACTTTCCTTACACCACATTCTCTCTATCCTTTACAAATCACTCTCATTTCTCACTACTTCGTGTTTATGAAGAATTCCCTTAAATGGATCCGGCGAACTACACCTTCCTGACGGTCGAGTAGGCACACCAGGAATACGAGGAGTTGCTCAGTCAATTTTCCGGCCAATTTACCGAGAAGGATCCGACAAAAAATTAATTTCATTTGCATGTCAATGTAATTTCATCTGCATTTAAATGTAATCAAAATAAAAATTTTAACTGAAATTAAATTTCAGATTAAAAAATAATAAAAACACCATCAACAACTCTCTTCTCCGCTATACTCTAAATATCAACAATACATCAGCAACCTTCAAATAACATAATTAACTACTATCAGCAACTATATCTAAAGTTCGACTGTAAGTGTCCTTATAGTTTTGAATAAACTTTCAATGTGGTCAAACGTAATGGAGTTGCTTGTTAATATAAAAATAAAAAACACTAATATATCATTGCTTAATAATCATAAGTTCTTAAGTGCATCGGGTTTTTGTACTAAACAAAATTATTGAAGCCTCGGATGTATGGAGAGATCACATCATCACTGAGTGAACATCTACAAGTATTAAAGCAATGCCTCAACACAAGACCTTATAGCCATGAAACTCAATTGCATGTACAATTTTTATTTAATGTATTGAGCTACCCAATAGTCATTAAATATGAGTTGGTGTGTGACTTTGACCAATAGCCCCATGCACCACATAACAACCAAGTTGAGGTTATAGGGACTACAAACTTTATTTGCATTGTTTTGCTCATCTAATAATAAGAATGATTCCAGAAAAGAAAAAGAAAGAATGACTTTAGGCTTGTTAATTGGTATATGACTTGTTCACATGGTATATGATATTTACGTGTTCTTTACTCGATGAAAACCAAACAAAACCCAAGTCCCATTTTTTTGTCTCAATCCAAACATTAAGTGGACCACTAACTCAAAACCTTGAGGGTCAACAAAATGTGCTTCACCTGTAGTTCTTTTGCCTGTCTCAATTCTCACACCTCACTCCAATACCAAGCATTGTGTTAACAACTTGCTCTTCTTTATTGTTTTCTTCTAGGTTTTGCTATATTTTAAGTCAATCCACGAGCTTCACAACTATTCTAGCAGCCAAAAACATCAAATCTACATGCACCTTGTCACGGAGACCGTTCATACTGTTATTATTCTGGTTCGGATTAAAACAGTTGTTATATGATTCTTTTCTGTGTCTTATGAGTCTCATATCAGATAAACATAAGATTAATTAACAGTTGATACACTATGAATCTGACATATTTATCTTTCAAGTAAGAAGATATGATATCAACAACTTTGCATACATGTTATGAAGTGACTTCAAGTTGATTGAACATTGCAAGTTTTTGGTTCTAAAACTAACTTCTAAGGGCAAGTTTAACAGAAACATTAGTGCCAACTTGTTACATCGGTCATTATAGGCCCAAGTGAGGGTTGAAACAGTGGTGCTGGTGAAAACGAAATCCACCGGACTGGCTCGGTGGCACCAGTGTTTGACTTCTTTTTGATATTTTTTATTATTAAACAAATCAAAAAAGTAAGTGAGAGAGAGTGGCTGACGTGTCACCGTCTTATTGGCGACGGTGTTGATTTGTGTGCCGTTGGCATCGGCTCTTAACGAGGAGGCCATGCTACATTAGCATTGGTTCCAACCAATGCTAACATGTTAGCACCCTTCCGTTGGTCTTGCCCTAATTGTAACATGAAGCCTAATATTAGGGATATATGAAATAAGGGAATGATCCATCAATGCACATTTGCTTTGGTTTTGTATGTTCACCGAGAATTCACATTTCAAATATTTATAACATCTGTATGATATATCCAATTTATAAAAAAAATGGTGAAAAGAACATTCTAAAGTACCTCCAACCCGAAATTCGAGAACTCAACCGTGTTTTTCAGTGAGGATAAATTTCATATCGTCATCGTCCAGAAAGAACAGAAATGACATACGAGCAATTAGACGTAGCAGGATGATGATCACTATCACCCAACTGAACAACCCGAACCTCAGCATTCTGATTCTGCCCAACACGACCGTCGATCTCCTCGTGATCATCATCGATCGACAAAATATCAACGACCACCATCTGGGTATCGGGAGGCTCATCAATTGAAACCCTCCCTTCGAGCATCTCCACGACCCTCTTCATACTCGGCCTCAAGCTAGTCCTCTCCTGAATACACCACAACGCGACATAAACAAGCTTCTTCCCCTCCCTCTCGCCGCCCCTCTCCTCCTCCAAGCTCCCCAAATCCTCCCTCTCACTCTCCTTCGACCTACCCTCCTCCACCCTCTCTTCTCTCTCGCAAGCCCTCTCCTCCCTCACTTCTCTTCGAGACCCTTTGTCCAATTCGCCGCCGCGAGCCTCGTTCGTCGCCAGCTCGATGAGACAGCTCGTGCACGATTACGCTTGGGACCCTGTGATCGACGATCCGGTAAGTGCTTCTCCTCTAAGCTCGGTTTTCCCGTCAAATTTGGTCGTTTTGCTGTCTCCGACTCAGAGGTCTGAGAAATGGGTGTCTGAATTTTTGGGTCCTGGTGATGAGTCGTTGAGAAATTTCGATGCTTTTCGAGAGAATT
>JAYMSW010004327.1:0-11122 GCA_036897725.1 Erodium texanum
CATGATTAGTTATCGTGTGTTACCCACCCTTGTTGCTTTCACCTTCCATAACATTCTTCACAGCCTCTTACAATCGTTACTTTTGAGCCTTCGGACGGTTTTGGGAAGAAAAAAAAAAACAAGAAGCCAAAGAGGTAGAGCGTTTCTTCTATACATGGTAGAGATTTATGGTAACCTTCTTCAATTCGCGTTTTCTCCGTGTTGTGCCTTCCCCCTTTTTTTTTTTGGGGTATCTTTTCACTCATTCAAACATGACAAAATCTATCCTAAAAAAACTAAAGAAATTCAAACTCTAGGCTGAGTCAGTGCAAAGTTACCCAAAAAAAAAATCTGTACCATGTAGAAGAAAATGTTCTACCTATTTACGTTTGAGCCTTTGGGCGGTTTGGAAAAAAAACAAGAAACTAAAGAGGTAGAGCGTTTCTTCTACATGGTAGAGATTTACGCTGACTTCTTCAATTTGCGTGAAAAGTTACTAAAATAAAATCTCTACATGTAAAAGAAACGCTCTACCTATTTAGCTTCCTGGTTTTCTTTAGAACTGCCCAAAGGCTTAATAGTAACGATTGCGAGAGGTTGGGAAGCACGTTATGGATGTTGAGAGCAACAAGTGTGAGTAACACACGTTAACTAATCATGGTTTAATTAGAAGGCTATAGTAATGCGGGCAATACATTTGTAACTTCTAATATTAGTTACAAAGTAACCGTTCAATTGAACACTGTCAAGCTCATGACTCACAAAAACCGCCAGCCAATCAAGTTTAATTAGATTAAGGGTTTTTTTTTTATGATTTCTATGGTGATGATGTGATATTTTAAATTTAATTTAATTTATTGACTTTTTATCTGTTCGAATTCCGATGCATACTATTTAAAATATTTTATATTAAAATAATACATAAACATACTTATGTAAATAAATATTTCCCTTACATGAATTGATCTCAAACTGATATAATAATAAAACACTTGAAATTAGCTGGTTTTACAGGTTTTGTTCAAAATAGACACCGGAAAAAAGTGGTTGAAGAACAGGAGAGAGGAAGTTGATGCCGGGAAAACCTTTGTTTGTTTATTATGCGGGGTAAATTGACATATTTTTTTAATAATGGATTTTTTATAAAGATAATCTCAAAAAATACACGATGTATTTACGCAGATTCTTATTTTCTAACTATTATTTTAGTTAGTATCAGAAAGACACTCCTTAATAAATTATTATTTTTTAATCAAAAACGTACCCTATATTATCAATTTTCACTAATTTTTTTATAATCAAAACATGTTATTTTTGTACAAAAAAGACTAAATACTCTATTTGAATTTCAAATTTTCAAAAAAATGTTATTGAACACGATTTTTTTCCTACGATTTCAATGGACCCAAGTGAACTCAATAAACATAGTGGCTTGATTTTTATTTATTTTTTTAAATTTTAATTCAAGGGACATTTTTAGTATTTTAACAAAAATAACAGTTTTTAATAAATAAAAATAATCATTACAAATGCGTTTTTGATGTTAACTTAAATAATAGTTAGGAAATGAAAATGTGAGTATAGTGTGTTTTTTAGGTTATACCTTTTTTTTATATATTTCATAACTTCTTTTGTTTGTCGATTGAATTACTACCATTACCCTGCTTATTTCAAAAAAAAAAAAAACCATTACCCTTCAGAAACGGCGTCGTGGGTAACGTGTTATAAGGCCCATTGTTTTCGGCTACGTGCTCAATAAAAATGTTATTTTAAATTCTCATCTACGTAAATTACGACATAACAAAGATAAATCAAAGAAATATTGAATTTGCATAGATTGCCACGTCACTTATCCAAGATTGAAAATGCTTTTGGACTATGCTGGCCGTTGGATCAAATTATTTCCCGCCAAAAGTAACAGAATAGGAGATCTAGTTCCAAAACCAGGCTCTGGACAATCATCCGGAGAGCTCGAATCCCTATCTCACGCGCCTCCTCAGTTCCTCAACTCTCACGCGCCTCCTTCACCTATAAATCACGTCCACCTCGCCCGAGTCCGATTCTTCTCTCCCAAGTCACCGCCATTTCCTCGTGACTGTTCGTCTTCAACCTCCCCTTTTCTGCTTCAAAACCTCTGTAGCCATAGCTATTTCACTGATCCGTACAGTTTCGATCCCCTTCGTTTCCGATCTCAACTTCCACCTCCGTTGATAGATACGAAGCCTTCAAGTTCTCTCTTCAAAATTGGCACTCTCTGATTGAGTTTCTACTTTTCTGACCATGAAATCTTCAAGTTCTCAATCACCAGTCAAATCTTCCTCAAATCGCCTCTCAGCCTCCGACCGTAGGAGCGATCCAGTTCTTCGCTCAGCAAACAGTGAAAGCCCGGACCGTATCAGCAACCTGTCCGATTCAGAACTCGGCCACATCCTTTCATTTCTCGACACTAGTACTGCTATTCGCACCTCTATTTTGTCGAAAAGATGGATATCGGCTTGGACTCACTCCTTCAGCATTCAATTTGGTCATGAAGATATAGCTAAATGTGGAGGAATCGACGCCTTTCATGACAGATTGGACTCAATCTTGCGACCCCGGGGAGAAGATCGCTGTATCAGAATCGTTCGACTCCAAGCCGAGTACGGTGACTACGATCCCGTCCGTTTAGCTACTTGGATTTCTCTTGTGATAACAAGTAACGATGTTGAAGAATTCGACCTTGCTTTAGATTCTGATCACCGTGGGTCTTTTGCGGTTCCTCGTGATCTTTTCCAATGCAACACTTTAGTGGTTCTGAAACTGTCGGGCTCTCAGATTGTGCTATGTGTTCCTCCGAAGGACCATGTTTTTCCCAGGCTCAAGGTTCTGCACCTCTCATCTATTAAGTATGGCCGGGACAACTCTATTAGCCAAATTCTTGCTCGCTGTCCTGTCATTGACGAACTATTGGTAGAGGGGAACGATTCTGATGGGATCAACGATTATGTGATCAAGGCTCCTTCCTTGAAAATCCTAACTGTGATCATTCCCGAGTCCTGGATTCAGGACACTGTTACCTTGAAGAAGTTGCGCAGCTTGGTTCACGCAAGATTCGAACTGTGTCCGGCTCTAGAGCTCGAAGAGGACGATTTCAGAGGTTCTTCGGAGATTCTTGAAGGTGTGCGTAATGTCAGATTTCTGGAGTTATCACGATACGCAGTTGGGGTATGGAATCCTTTTGCTTGTTAAGTTGATCTTTTGTAAGGATTGGCTGTTTATTGAAAAAAAAAAATCTGGTCTTATTGCAGGTACTTAGACATGATGTCCTTTCCGGTTTCCCTCTGTTTCGCAATTTAGTCAAATTGAATCTGGATGGTTTTTGCTGTTCTTGGGACTTGCTGAAGGAGTTCTTTGAGAGCTGTCCACTTTTGAAGCATCTTATTCTTGGCAAGGCTATTGATCCTATCTGTCCTTGTGAAAACCCTGAGGATTGGGAGGACCCACCAGAAGTACCTATCTGTTTGTCATCCCATCTCACCACAGTTTCTTTTCAAGATAGGTTTTGGTATGACTTTTATGACAGTGATCTGGACTTTGTGAAATACATTCTGGGCAATTCCCTGGTCCTAGAAAAGATGACAATTAGCTTTTGGCATGGGTTTGATCCGGCTGAGAAACCACATGCTCAGGAAACAATAAACATGTATCCAAAGGGCTCTGAAAAATGCTCGATTCAGTTCATCTGACAGTAGCTGTGAAGGTAACATGTTCGCCCCAATTTTGTTATTACATTTTGCATCCGATTCATAGTTACAGTTCTCTCGTTGATGTTTCTCATTCTCTTAACAGAGGTTTTATGGTTTCATCATGTTCTTGGTGGCTAGTTTAGCTTGTAGTCCAATGGCGAGTTTCATTTGTTAATAGTGTAGCTTGTTGTCTTGAGGTTTATCTTTGTCTATCTCTGGTACACTATCAGTAAGTTGCACTAGTTGATATCATAACATTTTAGCTCCATTTTTTTCAGGGTTATCATTGACTTTGCCATTGCCTATAGCATAGAACTATTTCACAATTGTTCCGTCCCTAAAGCCTTTTATCTATCTCCTGGGTTAAGATAAATGGTGCATGCTATAATGGCTGTACTTTTTTTTATCTGTTTCTCTTGGATGTGCTCAATTTCTAAGCTTGGACTATATACTTTTAGGAGTTTAAATGTGTCAAGTGTTCTGTGGAGCAGCAACTGTGATATATCAGCTGATTGTCCCATCTATTTATTTATTTATGTTCAGTTTACTTTTCTGACTTGCCGAGTTAGTAATAAAACTTTTAACTCGTACATTGTTTAAGCTGGATAGAAATACTTCGACTGGCATAAGTTTTTCTCTGCAAAGGCCTTACATTTCAACCATACTTTTAGCTTAACTTCTTGACGTTGATGATTTGAAGGGATTGAAGCATAACTTAAAATTATAATTGTTGGCAATTACATATTATCCTCATGTTTGTTATGTTTTGTTGAGTGCTAGAATTAGCTATCTCTCTTGGAGGGATGTGTGCATATGTAATTGATTCACTTGTGTTATCAGTAGAAAACTGTTGGGATATTTTAGAACAGCTTGATCCTCATTGGTATAAATAACCTTTCGCGCTTTACAGAAATCATTTTAAAATGGGAAATTTTGAGTTCACGAATAGTTATATGGTGGTGTTGTAAAGTTAAAAGGGGTTTCGAGTTTATAATGTTACTACAATTCTTAAGGTTTCATTGTTGAACCTTTCTTGACTTTGATCTGACTTGTATCTTCCAGAAGTGCTAATTTTGATGTATTTTCCTCTTTTCAATGTAACAGTGAATGCTTGTTTTTCAATCCAATCAAGTATGGATTAACATTCACTTTTGGCAGCCTGCTTTCACTTGAGAGGTTTGTGTTCATTTCTATATGTTGTTTTCTGCATGAAGTTCTTACTAAAATCATTATAGTGCATAGAAGTTTGTATTATACTATAAAACAGTTATGGTCCGATCAATGAATTAGTTAGCGTACTACGTAGAAATTTGATTTATTTTTCACTATTTTATCTTCAAAACCTTGCCTCCCCATCAAAAGCAGTTTCTGCATTCACATGTGGAAACAGGGGAGGTAGGAAGGAGAATAAATTACTAGAGAATAGTGAAAAGATCTCTCTCTCTCTTTTGCCTCTGTTCCTAAAGATATTTGGTTTTGCAAGATTTGTAGATCACCAAGTCCTTTTGATAGATAATATGATTTGGTTTTGAGGGACATCTTTGGCTCAAATTTAGCTTCTTCCTTTCAGTATTCTATCGTACAGTAAATTAGTCTTTGATTGAGTAGATTTGTTTATGATGCTAAGTTGGAGTTTTATATGCATGGCAGCACATGATTGGTTTGCATAATAATTGCTCTGTTTTGTGCTTTTACTTTGCTTTAACTATGCCATGCCAGAATAAAGTCTCTGATGTTAGGTTTTTTCATTCAGCAGGTTCATAACAAGCTATTGGCACTTTTGGAATCATACTGGAGCTCACTGCAATTACTTGGTAGGCTAAAGAAAGAACATACATACTGGTGAAGAAGAAACTACAAAAAGACAAACAAGTAATCAATAGGATACTGAAGTTTGGGTTTTGTTGGATGCTATAATCCTAAATAAAGAACAAACAGATAATGCTTCAATATGTAGCCTTTAATGAAAGGTGTTTCATGCTTTTTTTGAACAAAAAAGTGTCATCATGTTTTCATGGTTTTTCAAACTGTTGATGTTTATTACCTTTTTTAGTAGATGCCATAGCACGAAAACTTTCCAAGGTTTTTGGATACCACAGAAGCACAAATGTTTTGTGCCCAGAGGCTCGCTTGTGGGTCTGAAGACAATCTTAGAACCTTTTATCAATGGGAAGTTATGATAGGCCTAATGCACATCAATTGGGAGTTATATATACCTGATTTTCCTTATTTGCACATTAGAGTAACAAGGCACTGACTTCATTTGGATACAAGATGGCTTGACTGATGGTGTTTGGAGAATTTTATTCTATGTGATTTTAATTGATGGTGTTTGGTTCTGATTCACCGTTATTTTCTAGAAAGCATTTTGTTAGAATTGCCTTATGAGCCACAATTCAAGAGGTAACTGAAGCTCAAATAGGCTTTACAGAATTGTTGTTTCCTTCCATAGACATTTCAAGGGAGTATGATTCAGAAGCACAAGAAAAAATCCAAGAAGATTTGTGTGAGGGCTATTAAGCGAAATCCTAGGTATCATGATCGAAATAAACACATTGACACCAAATATCATTTCATCTGTTAAGTGTATAGAAGAAGGGATAATAGAAATGGAGCATGTAATTTTAGAATGATATCATGACAAAACTGCTTGGAGATGCAACTTTGTTGTCTTAATAATAATATAGTCTAACATTCACCGCAGTCTGAGTAGGAGGGTGAATGCTTCGACTGAAACTAAAATCAATAAACAGAGTAGAGTAGGCTATTATTGAAGATATCTGCTAACTAGTGTGAAAAAAGGTATGTAGAACACTTGAGTGTGAACCAAGAAAGGGTTAGAGAACATTTTTAAGGAGTTGGGAGGAGAGCATATTGGATGAATGAAATAAAGATATTTGTTTTTCTTGGAAATGAGAAAAATGAAAAATAAAAAATCAAATTGGAGATGAAAAATAACGAAATACTAATAAGAAAAGAAAATAGATGTGAAATATAAAATAGGGGTAACTATAGTTACACACCGACTTTCAACTTCCATTTACACATATTGACCTTTCATCAATTGAAAAAAAATCTCGTAATTTGATCTTTCATTTACAAAAAAAAAACCTTGGATGCCATCCATTTTGGTTGGAAATTTTGATTTTTTTTTTTTCAACATATCTAAACTACCCCTGAACCCTATCCTTCTAAACCCTAAACCTTGACGATGGTGGTGATTGGCTGAGGTGGTAGCTAGTGGTGATTGACGACGATATGTTAGGGTCAAGGGTTGGGTGCTATTTCCATGACAATTTGATGGGTTGAGGGGCATTTGAGACAGTTTACATGAAATGTAGTTAGTGTCATTTAACACAATCCCGGGTTTTTGTCAATTAATGAAAGATCAAGATATGTTTGTGTCACGAAAAATCATTTACAATGTGCCTGTATAAATGAAAGTTAGGTATATAAGCATGATTAGCCCCTATAAAATATTAAAGAATGATAGTATGGGAATTAAAAGAAGAGAGGAGATATAAGGATGATTGATGAAATAAAGATGTATTGGAAAAGTATGTAAGTAGAAGAGAAATGCATAACAATAATGTATTGGAAAAGTATGTAAGTAGAAGAGAAATGCATAACAATACGAAAGAAGTAGGTGAATAGATAAAATCAAAGTGGGACCAGGTGATAAGCCGTGTGACCACATGAGTCACACGGAGGTGAAAGATGGAATTTTGGTATAGATATTTGAAAATGTTAATCTGTATGTCTATGGCCAACGTTGCAATCGTGAGAGGAAATTATGGCAGTGATCAACTTGTTTAGTCATCTGGTTTTAGTGCTAGTTATCTGGCAGAAGGTGTTGATGTTAACACCATTAGTTTTCGGAGACAATGAGAATTGAAGGTAAGTCCAGCATAGATAGAGATAGTATTAAACTGGGTCTAACGTTAGATCGTTGTTAGTACAACGTATCGAGTCCTTACGTGTAGCGTGTGAGGACGGCCACCCTAGGCGATTAATCAACTAAAAGATGTATCCTTAGTGATATGCATCATAGACAGTTTTAATGTATCATAAAAATAATAATAATAACGATAAAGATTGTAAACAAGAGGAAAAAAGACAAGAGAGCACCAACATAAAATTTAGATGCATTCGTCAAGGAAGTAATTTGTACGGGAAGTTATGGGTACATCCATAAACAAACAAAAACAAAAACTAGAATGTGTCCTATATTGTCGGAACCATAAAACAATACCACGAGAGATTGATAGTTATCTACTTATAAAGGTAAAAACTAACATAACATAAATGCCCATATATATTTAATCTAATAAAGAAATCTACTTATACATAAATTCTAATAAATAATATATCCAAACACGGGAGGGTACATGGTCTTCATGGATCTAGTAGAGACTTGATATACTCCTCTAGGCTGGGAAGGTTTTGCTTTTTGTCATAACCATACATCATTGGTACCATCCTTGCAATATTCAAACAAATCTCAACGAACGTTGGTGCAAAACGATTCGAGTCACTTAAACATGCATGATTGAGGTGCTTCCACGAATCTAATATCATTTCCATGACATGTTTTCGAGCAATCTCTATAGATGTTTCATGGTGCTCCTTCATGTAGTAGTATATGTACGATCCATCGTGCCCGTCTTGATTCTCATCCTGCAACAACATTTGAGGCATGTTCACATTTTCAAAATATATTCATAACGGGCGCAAAACAAAATAAAATATTTTGATCACTATATATACCTTAGCGCTTCCCAAATCGTCCCACAGACGAAAAATTGTTGCTGCAGAAGACATGATATCCGGAAAGTTCTCGGCAAAACAAACACTTTCTGTAGTGATATTTTGACCCAAGAGGAAGAACATGTGAAGCAAAGGAACATGAACACCTGAGCTTATAATAGCATTCTTCAAATACTCATCTGCACTCGGCAATTCACCATTTGCAAACCATTTTGCTTCTACCAGAAATGCGTTGCATAGCCTTTTCCACTGCATAACCACCACAATTACAAAGTACAAATTATTAGATGATAAGTATATATATATATATATAGGTCATTGACTTTTAAAACCTCACACCTCTAATTACTAATTTTGATTTGTTTAACAATGTTACGTGCAAGTATTGTTATCATAATAGAGGATCCAGTAATTAATATCCTATATACCATGGTCCGTGTCTAATAGGGTTGGCCTGGTAGTTAAGTAAACTTTTTCACCTCTTTGACGTCAGAAGAAAAGAAAAAAAATCTTAATTACCACATTTCTTAGGGACTCGGTAGGATCCCATCCATGCTCTTCATATATAATTTGGCTGATTTCGTTTGTGGCATCGAAAAGAGCTTTGACACACATTTGCATATATTCTGGTAACTCCTTGATCCCTTCGTACTCCCATCTGTACGTTGTCGTGATTCAAAGCATCAAGATATGTATAGTTCAAGTTAAGTTCAGATATTTTTAACAAAACTATAGATTTGATGATGGTTTTTGCACATACTTGTTGACAACTTGGGTGAAAAGAATGAGTTGGTCGAGCGTGCCATAAACATCAAAAATGTCATCTATAATGTAGGCTAGAGACACGGTTTTGGTGATCTGAAGCCTATGTTGTGACGAGCTCGGATCCGTGAGCACTGCCAAAGACCACATGTGCCATTTCACTGGTTGGCTTCTTGCATATTTCAATTCCTTGCCCAAACCTAGGCTTTCCCACCACCTAATATTAACCACAACATTAAATATATAGAGTTCCATTGTAATATTAGAATATATTATGGTGTTTCTGAACTTACTGTGTAATTTGCAGAATTTCTTTTTGGTGAATGGGCTTGACCATACCATAATCGTAAATTGCTACTTCTTTTAGGACACCTATCCACTCATTTGTTCCATGAAAATCTGTTAGGAACTGTTTGGCACTGAACCTTGCCAAGCTCTTACGACATGGAAGCCTCAATGTGTGTGCAACGACTCTTTTGGTAGCTTGATCATCATGAGCACCATTAAGCCAATATGCATCAAGGATCCGGTGACTGAAGAGTCCAGCCTCTACAAGTATGTCTTCTTTGCCTTGTGTTGCAAGATGTGAAGCTTCATAGAAAGCTGAGAGAAAAAATAGAAAGGAGAAAGCAAGAGAAACACAAACATCAATCCTTCATAACTCCAAAGACCCCATGCGGCTTGTGACTCCCATCCTAAGACCTCACCGCAATATTGATTTATTTATATATTTTATGTTTTTCTGATATATAAAAAATAAAAATAAAAAGACGTGAAGCTTCATATACAAACCCATCAATCCTTTCATGTCTTCTCTTAGAAACTTTCCATTCCTATCCTTGAACTTGCTGAAAACGTCTACACATGTACAAACATGTTACATTGGTTTAGTTATAATAAAAGTACATGATATCAGTCGAAGCATATTTCAATGGACACAAAAAAAAAACCCACCAGCAGGAACATGACGACCATGTTGTCTGCAAAGTCGAAAACGAAGCGAAGCCTCATGAAGATCATGCCAATAAGTATCAGCAGATATAGATATCAAGAACTGTCTATCAAGAATTTCTTGAATCTCTTTCTGAAAATAGTAATCGATCCCAAGTCGTTGGATGACATCGATCATTTGCAGAGCTTCAAAGTTGTAATCGTCTCTTCCCAATTCCCTCAGTAAATGCCGAGCTTGCCTCACCTTCTCTAAATGTTTCACCTTGCTCTCGTCTTCCTGCAAAAATAAACACTATTTTTTTATTACTAAAATGTAGCAAGAGTTGAAGTAAAAGTAATAACTGAATTGAGTACAAGAATCTACCATTATGATGTCATCATATTTGCAGGTGCTCCATTTCTTATAGGCAGGAGTCGCATATCTATCAAATTTTCGAGCAGAAAATTTGATTGATTTAGGAATAGAAGAATAAAAACTGGAGTAGGAAGAGAAATACAACGTAAGATTGTGGAAGACATGTGTTCTTCAATGTATAGGAAAATGTCATTATAGTGTTTCTTGGTGAGCAATTTGAATACATGATACATTTAATTGAAGCATAGATTATATATGAATTATTTGATGTTTACTTTAGCGTTAGGCGAGGGCTCTAGCTTTGCTTGCGACTTTGTTTATTGCATTGAATTTCTATATAGCGTGTGTCCACATGTTTTTAATATGCATATTAAATGTAGGGTTAAGTATAAATGTACACCCACAACAATCTTTCATTTGTAACAATTCCCCATTTTTTATTTTTTGTACTAATAGTACACCCTAAATAACTTTTGTGTTGCAAAAAACCAACTTTTCTATTAAAAATTACAACTATGTTAACATTTGCATGTAAAATATCTAAAATACCCCCACAATTTATTAGAATTTCACCCTGACCTTA
>JAYMSW010004328.1:0-11122 GCA_036897725.1 Erodium texanum
GGCCTCTTCCAGTGCCGGGGTGACCTCGGTCCCGGCGACTGCTCCCGCTGCGTCGCCCGCGCCGTCAGTCAACTCGGAACCCTCTGCCTTGACTCGTGCGGCGGAGCGTTACAGCTCGACGGCTGCTTCGTCAAGTACGACAACGCCACATTCCTCGGTGTCGAGGACAAGACCGTGCTGGTGAACAAGTGCGGCCCGTCCGTGGGGTACGGCCCTGATAGGCGCGATGCGGTGCTGGACTACCTCGGTGCGACAGATGGATCCTACAAGCCCTTCAGGGTGGGTGGGTCCGGAACCCTGCAGGCTGTGGCACAGTGCATTGGGGACTTGAGTCCTAGCCAATGCCAGGATTGCTTGTCTTCCGCCATCGGACGCCTCAAATCGGAGTGCCCGGCCGCCGCTTCGGGGGACATGTACCTAGGCAAATGCTACGCGCGCTACTCTGAAGGTGGGAGTCACTCGCACGGTGGAGGAAAGGGTAAGCGGTTTTACCACCCTGCAGGGTGGTTTCTGGTGTATGGTTTTATCCTCTTATATTTGGCTTAAATTGAATATTATTGATCGTGCTTTAAGTCTTTAACCTACACTAACTATGTTTCTTCTATTTGCCTAATTAATACACACTATGCCACAATCTGTTGTGTGAATCATGTGTATTAATTATATAACAGGACAAACTCGGACTATCAAAAAACTCTTCATATAGTTTTTTCTTCTCATGTTTTGTTTATTTTGTACTAGAAAGTAGGAAGCATGGTTGGTGGTTTCTTGGCTGATATGATTTTTGTAATCTGATGTACTTTGTTAAAATATTAAAATACATATTCAGCTTATTTTCTTATGCAAAAGATGCGTGTAGTATTATGTATATGTGGGTGCTAGCTGATTTAATCCATTAAATTTTTCTATTTTACTATTCATACAAAATATAATTCATGTTTGAGCTATTATATTCAAAATTGGATACTGCAATGATTGTGAGCATATATAAACTAAGTAGTTAGTTAAACAGTTTAAATTAGGGAAATTAAATCTCAAATTACCAAGTCTTGTTCCACAAGTGTGAATATATGTGATGTTTGATAAACATGCTTGGATTGGATTTTTCAAACGGATTAGAATATACACTAGCTAGACAATAAAATAAAAGTACTTAAAAGCATTGAATCAATCATGCTTCGAGAAAAAGGCTCTTAAATTCAAATTAAAGGGTTCACTAGCCATGAGGGAATCCGATGCCAATGGACAAATGATGACTACACTTGATAAAATAGAAAAAAAAATTGCACTACTTTAGTTGAATCAAAATATTGTTGTGCTGTCAACTCCTTATCGCCGTATGAGAGTGTATGTAGTGAGAAGAAGGAACAAAAAGAATGATGATATAGTTAATTAATAGTAATTAGAGATACATCTTGACCTTTTTTTTTAATTTGGTACTTTTGAGGATATAGGTTCGGGTGATGCCAATAACGATAGTGAGATCGAGAAGACACTTATGATTCTAATTGGACTCATCGCTGGGGTTGCATTGATCATTTTATTCCTTTCTTTTCTGGGAAGAGTTTGTGCAAAAGCAGGAAAAGGTACTCTATATACACTTTTTTATATTTCTATTTTGACTGCAAAACTATTATAGATTCTTACAATTAGTCCTATATGTATTTCAAAATTGCAGGCGTAAATGAATAAGTTGCATGTTCAAGTTGATAACTGGTGAATTGCTTTGCTCCACTTTTGTCATATTGGGTCTCTGCACTTTATTCTCTTTACATCTGTGCAGCTATGGCTATTATCGGACTTACTTTGTGAATTCCTTTTACAAGGAGCTTGATGATACGGATTAGATGGGTATGGAATAGCAAGGGAAGATCAATCAGTGGGAGTTGAGTTGCAATAAGATATAAAAGCAACCTCCATGTACTCAACTCTTTAAATCTTGAACATGTTAATCCATGCCTACTACTTATAGCATATATAATATATTTTATCATTAGCAATATCTGTGGATACGTAGACTGGAACTAGTAGTCATATATATAGTATTTGTTGAATTTGATGACACTTCCAAGGAGAGGAAATGTTTAATTTACTTAAAGATGATGAATACGTTGGTCATTATGTAGTATGCAACAGTCTCTTTATCTTTGTTTGGTATGTTCTTTCTGTTTATTTCTAATAGATGAAAACATAGGTGTTGATCTTTTTTGTTTTCTAAACTCAATTGATGTAATAAGATTCTAGTTCCACCACCCTCTCATTTTTATCCCAAAATTATATATTTGCAAGTGTTTACTTATATGATTTGAATATTAGATTATTAGGATATGAATTTTTGCAACTTCAAATTAAGAGATCCAAACATAGATTAAGGTACCATCAATTTTCTACCTATTTGATGACCTATACTCAATACAAACAATACATTTTCTTTTGAAATAAATAAATACAAAATACATTTTGAATATTGATGCACATAAGATAATATATAGTGTGATCTACGGAATCTTATAGGAAGAATGAGAGATCAGAATCAAAGAATTAATTATGTATGATGATAAAGTTGGGGTACAAGTTCAATGCCGTGATCCGTGTTCCAATAGTTACTCAAACTCACATATACCTTACAAATTTCAAAGACAATCCTAACTTTTGGAGCAATGGTAAAGTTTTGTCTGCCGTGCTTGACCAACCTGTCTAAAGTGCATATGTCAGGATAAAAGAACACTATATAACCTTAATGGATGAATCAAAATTGTAGAATGCTCTCTCTCATCCATTATGCATTTTGGGAATTGCTTTTATCTTCAGCCTATAGGAATGTCTTGCTCCGTTTGGTTTTTATATGCATATTATGAGTTATCTATCACAACTCATTTATACAATTTCGGTCTTTCACATGAATTAATTGTTAAAATAGTCACATATCGAATAAAAAAAATTATATCCCAATTGTCAACTCAATCAAATAGTAAGATCTATCTTGTAGTTGAGATACTCCATTCAACTTATACAATTCTATTCACACAAAATACATACTATTTCAAAACATGGTTTGATATTGGGCTCATGACTAGTGTGTGCTTCCTCCCCGCTCATATACAACATTAAATTTAAAACAAACAGATGGAAGCACAATCCTGTCTACACTGTACAAAATTAAATTTAAAACAAACAGATGTTTTGACCAACAAGTTAAAGTATCAGTTTAGCCAAAATGACCGAAAACAATCACAAGCGTATGCTCCAAAATAATGCTGATAGGTTCGAGGGTGATTATGCCTCTGAGGGCAAGCTGCTAAACTTGGCCCAACAGTCACTGCAGATAACCTCCAAAATCAAATACTCTTTACATTCCCATAGACTGCACCTATTCTCCGTGCAGAAGATGAAGACAGCAAACTGCAGTGAAAAAGAAAACACAGCCAGAGGAATACAAAGGCATGCTTTCTAGAATAATCTCATCTAGCAATCATGTTATGTGGAAATCCTAACAAAATCTAATAGTTACGTGCGGTTCTGAACCAACTTTGGATGAGTGGCAGCATAAATTGATGATTTAGTATCAGGTTTTAAATGGGAAAGAAGATGGCGTACATCTTCACGCAAACTGTCAGATACTCTTTCACAAAGAGCTAAAACCTCTGGCCTGGGGTTGCTGTTAGACTGAACAGGTCCTCCTTGCCCTTCATAGTGGACAGCATGATGGCTGAGAAACATGGGTTGAAATTCACTTGAGTGCTTTGAACAAAGAATACAAAATTGTTATGCAGGAATATGAATAGCACACTTACAGAAAGTCAATCAGATCTGCTATTTCTGATGCTTCAACAGGAGTTGATGGTTGTGAGTTCTTCCCGAAAACATCCACCAACAGATTTAGCAGCAGTGAGAGTGTCTGAACCATAGTTTGCATCAAGTTAAATCATTAGTTTTACATTACAAACTAAAATGGATAACACATAATGTATGGCTTGAGAAACATGCCTCTTAATTGCAACTGATTTAATAGAAAGGCTATTACTTTCTATTGATTTATAAAAATAGAGCCAAAATACGGCTTCTAGTTACTAAAATTGTGTGTGAAAAGCATGTGATCACATAACCACCAATGCATATTATATTTAATATCCTACTACAAGCACCAAAATACATATGTACAAATACATAAGATGACAACTCTATATATGACCGCACAACATTACATATTTACAAAGTCCTCTACCTTTTTTCATAGAAACTTACATTTACTTGTTTCAAAAAGATAGAAAACATATACTTCATTACTTACTCAGAAAAACTCCATTACACTATAACACTTGTTGGATGCAGTTATTCAGTAGCCAGATCCATTATAAAGAAGGGAATATATATATATATATATATACTGGAAGCAATGGAGCATTTTAAATTCTTCTTAACTTAGAAAGAGACCATGTTAAGGTAGACATCAGGTACCTTGTTAAAAAGTGCATGAGCATTGGCAAGTCGTGGGAGCAATGGACCCATTATACGGAATGTTATTCTCAACATTGCAACAGATGTTATTGGTCTGATATGTGTGATAATGGCATGTGTCCCCTCTAGCCATTCCTCTGGAAGGTTACTAAAGAAAGAATGAAGCAGAGCTACTATATTACCTGTAATAAATAAAGAAGATAACGGGATCAAGTTCACGTACATATTCATAATGTAAAAACAATGTTCTAGGCACAATTAACAAAGAAAACAGATTTAAACCAAGTTAGGAAAATGACAGATTATTAAAATCATAAATCATCATCATCAGATATATAGGGTATTAAGATTAAGATACAGTTATTTCAAAATCGCCATCTTCAATTGTTACTCCATTTTACTAGAGATAATAAAAGCCATGCTTTGTAGTTTAAGCTCTCTATGTCAATGAGAATAGCACTTTCTACCCCAGGTACTATAGAAGATAAAGTTAGCATTATAATATGCCTCTTGTTGCTATATGTTCCCCAATGATGTCAGTGTTGGAGAGTGTGTTGACTTTCCATGATACATCATGAGATTCGATAGTGAAGTAAGTCATAGAATTTGATGAATAACAATGACCAAGTCTTTCAAGAAACAATATTAGGGTTGGCTATATGAATTCCTTGGGATCCTTTCACCTATTTTCCTCCACTCAAATCTAATTCTAATCTAAAGCTGTCTCATATGTTAAGCCAAGCACTATCACATATTCTTTCTCATCTCCTTTTCAGATCGAGCTAATTATGATAATTAGTATAATTTATAATTTCCTTTTACCACATTTATCAACTAGGTCAATTAAAACAAGGGTTCATAATAATAGACACATCAAATCAGTAAATACAACTTCAGACATTGACCATTTAGGGCGTTGATGCAGGCTTCACGTTGAGCCCCATTATCTACTCGTGTTCACTCTCTTCACTTCATTTAGCTTTCTCCCCATGTTATCCATCCCAAGTATCTCAACACCAAAATCAAATTTCATGTTATACAAGGAAAAAAACTTGCACTCACAACAAATAAGGTCTGGTCTTACTGATTGTATATTTGTAAAAGGGTAATTAAGGAACCAAAAATGCTTACCATCAATTATAATTTGCTTATGGTCAACCTTATTGATTGGGCTTGCCTCTTATATCTATATGAAGCTGAACCGTTGCAGATCAATTACTAGGCTGTCCTCTATATAGCACATTAGTATAGTTTGCTTATGCAATTGACATTTAACAGTATAATTATGTTACCAATGGCTTTCAATCATTATCATCAATTCATCATATGGATCGTTTACCCATAGCAATGGAATAGAAGAAAAATAACTAATCAATTATTCTTGAAGCAGAAAACGGAAAATTTCATGGGGTATTACTTTTATTTTTAGTGGAAATCAGTTGGTATTCCGTGGTCCACAGTATATAGCATAGCAAGTCATGGAACTGGAAGAAATTGATGAAATAAGAATTGCAATAGATGATTATACAAGTCAGAGCCATACTGAGGTCAAAACCTAAACAATGAATGTATGACATACATACCTATTGCAGTTGAAGTATTGTCTTGAGCAGCCCAGGTTGGATCTAATAAAGCATAGCTGACAGCATAGTCCAGTTCAGCCAGTGATCTTTTTCCATCAGTAAGCCACCACTTCTCTTTTATCATGCGTGATGCCTCCATATAAAGTGGCAAGTGAAATTCAAGGGGAAGCTGGGCCAGCAGGAGACCACATGCTTGGATCAATAAACAAGACAACTGCTGGCATGTGTAACCACTTCGGGAGACAAAGTTAGAGGCATTAATTCCTGTAACTGAAGGAGCTGATCTGCTTGCACCTAGGGATTCTGAGCTTCCTCCAGAAGGAGAAGTTGGTAAAGCAGAACCTTGACCGCCCCCATTTGATGCTCCATGCAAGCCATTACTGGATTGAATTAATGTTGGTTGTATATTAACAACAATCTGAACAAGTGATGACACAATCTGAGATGCAGATACTGGAAGAGAGAGTATTTCTATAACTGCCATTTCAAGAACCAGCTGAGTATAAGTGCCAGGATCCTGAATTTGATAGAATGCCTTTCTGGCTTCGAAAGGGTTTGTTTGCACAGACTGAGATGTTGCTGGAGTCTTGTTATGGGGTGCACGCATGGCATTTGCAGGATCTCCCGCAGATCCAGATTTTGAGGTACAACTTAATGGAGGTATAACATTATTCACCAGACCCAGTAAGAGAGTTGCAAAATAGTCCAGAGGTGGGGCCATGACAGGATTTGAACTAATAAGCTGAGGGAATGATTCAGAGAGTGGTATCTGAAACAAAATTGAACATTTGTATAAACTTATGTAATATGCCAAATTCTCGAGTAATTACGTTATGAAAAAGAATAGGCCTAGAACAGGGAAGACAAGAGTCATCACCTTGCTAAGATCGAGTACATTCAATATTCGCACAATGAGCTTTCCAGGAAGATGACCATAAAAAGATGCAAGTATATCACGAACGAAAGTAAATCTTAAAGGGTGATAAGCAAGGAATGAAGAATACATGGCCAGAACTCTGTCAGCTGAATCCATGGCATCATTTTCAATGAGTCTATAAAGAACTAAGGGGATAACTGGAAGTAAACGAGCTGCTGTATCATCAAAGAATGTGGGATGCCTGCAAAGTTTACAATTATTGGTGTCACTGCTATGCATTATAGCAAACAAATCTGTTATTTCTCCATGTAAAAGCTTTGATAATCTCACTCCAACCCATAAACTTAAGCTATTAGGCTATTAGGTGGATGTCCCAATAAGTATATGGGTTACTTAACCCACATTCTCTCTCATGTGCAAGCCTGATGACACAATAGGTCTTGCACGTGGACCAAGAATTAATTGGATTGAAACATAAATGGGTCATAGGCCCAATGCCAAACATGTTAAACTCACTCCAACCCCAAAACTTAAGCTACTAGGTGAAGAGCTCAACTAGTATACCAATAGGTCACTTAATCCACATTCTCACAATTTGAGACAGCTTCGACAAGCTAAAACCCATAGGTAGAGGGTCCAACATGTATACTAATTGAGGAACATTACCTTTCTTTCCAAGATAGATGATTCCCGAGAGCCTTTTGCAATTCAATGCGTTTAAAAATTCCAGGGAAAAGCCAATGCTCCGGAGGGCCACCGCTCAAACAATATAATTTCACCCGCTGTTGAAGCTCTTGTCTATCAAGTAGACTGATCTGAAACATATGTCAAGTAGCCACTATCAATGTTCGAGTACAAGAATATGTTGTATTAATTTTGTCAATAATTCAATATAGAGAAAGTTTGCCTTAATGGACATATCAAATAACACAATGAACTAAGCATTGTAGAGTTAGCATTTGATCAGACCCAAGTGAGTGAAAATACTTTGTTCAAAACTGCAGTAGCATACCAAGAATGAACAAGCAGAACTAAAAATTAAAAAAAAGTTGGTAATGTCTGTATTCTTTTTTCTTCTTCTCAGCAACCAGGTTTGAACCCAAAACCCTGGGCCAAGGACCCCAGTCACTTACCCACTTGGCCAAATAGGCATTGGTATGCTTGAATTTTCAATGAACAAAATTAGTGGAATTAAGAGAATATGTAATACTAAAGCATTAACCAATACGAAAATTTAACAGAGATATCTGAAGTGATTTATGGAATGAACTTCAAATAGATATGTCATAGGAGATCTGCATATTTGATCATTAATTTAGATGGGACTGGTAAGACTGAGGCAAGCAACTTGATGAAACCAAAATGACATAAGCAAAGTGCTAACTGTGGCCTAAACTAACGGGACAAAGGTTAACAGCTCTACAGGCCACTGATGAATTAAATTAAAACATACACATCATTACGATTGCAAGTATATATAGTATGAAGTTCCTATCAGTATGAATTGTATATCTTCAAAGATCTTTATACAACCACCGCAAGTTATTCCTCAAAAATGTTAGGTTAATACATGAGTTTCTTACAAGCCAAGAGGCACCATTGTTAATGTAACCTGTCCCAATTTACACAGAACCAGGATTATTTCGGATCAAGTCAAAGGTTAATTACAACATGGTAAATGAAATTGCAAACATTAACAAGCACATACAATATCATCAAGGTCAAAGAGATTTCAGACATCATTCAAGTGAAGCTTATGGTTAAATATTTGAAGACCATATCGACCAAGAAGCTTAAAATATTAAATCATGGACCAAACAAGTTATATTAGGTGTCAATGTGGTACAACATTCAAACATCATAATGATAATTCCAAAAAGGGAAAAAGAAATACAAATGAAAGGTATAAGATGATGTTATTGGTGAGTACTTACCACAATGCGCAAAGCATGGGGATCATCATCACGATCAGTAAGTGCCAGAAGCAATATATCTAGAGGTAGCAATTCATGTGTCCACACAAAAAATGCAAGGTTTGCAGAAGCTTTCATTAGAAGGTCCTGAAAATGTAAAATTGGATAACAAGTTTGGAAAAACATAAGGGGTTAGTCATCATTACTACACTAAAACTCAATAGAAAAACCTAGACACAAGGCAGAAACCTGTGAGGAATGCCCATGCTGTAGTTCGACATGGATGTGATGAAGTAGGACGTCAACCATCGTGTAGATATTAGCTGTCACTTCTTCCGGGGAGAACTCTCTCAAGACACGACCCTGAAGTCCATAAACAGATTTAGGCTCAAAATAGGAAAATAGAAGAGCCTTAGGCTAAATCAACTGATGGATTTAGTAGTGGCTTCATAGAGGAAAAGACAACAAATAATACCAGGTTTGCACTGTTAATATTTTCAGGATGGCCGTGCATTAAAATCCATGCACCACCACAGAGATATTGCCTGTGCTGAGGAAAACTATGATTGATATAGGTCATAACATAAGTAGGATCAGCTGACGGGGAAAGAAGTTGGGTGCATTGATTAATCACAGTCTGTTCAGCCTGCAAAATGATATAATTTTTATAAATTATAATATTAACTGAATTTCAAAACAAAAGGAGTTGCTTGCCCACTTAAAAGTACGCAAAACAAGACTTATTTGATATTGTTCTCTTATACGAGATACATGCAAAATCATTATTAGAATGCCCTAAGAGAGGCATTAGGAACAGAAGCAGCAAAAAGTTAAAAGGAATTATTATTTTGTCTTGGTTGAGATTTGTTGGTATCCTGCACTGATGTCCTTATTGTTCTTTTATACAAAAATCAACAGGTAATCACTATGTAGAACAGCTGGTATATTAATTGGCTTCACACATCAGTCCATGGGGAACATTTCAATAGAAGCAAACAAAATATCTTTCTTGAATTGTAAACAACAATGCTGAAACTTATGGAAGCAAGTGCATTTAAGTGAAATAACTATAATAACCTGCTGCCATGCTTGAATTGCCAGACCTCGTTTATCCATCCGCCCCATCAAGGCTTCACGGAGAACTGAGGGGAAATAGCGTAGCGTTTTTTCAGACCATGTATGCTGACTTGCTGCCATTATCTGCTCTAGCATAGTCTGAAGATATAGCAAGTGTTCTGCATCGGCAACGCCACGTGTTTTAATCAGGATCGCAAGAGTAATGATGGTTACTCGATTTAAAGTTTCTGTAAATTCAGTTGGACCCTGAAAAGAAATTGAATACAAATGAAATCTTGTTTACCTAATAAAAACAAGACAATAATACATAAAAAGAACATAGTATCTACCTTCCCTTCCTTCTTCACAAAAAAGAAATCTCTTAGTGACAGAATCAAATTCATGCATAAGTTTTCAGCCAGTCTGAAAACTCGATGATCACCTCTTTTCCCTTTAAGTGCAGAAATTATTTTTGTAACATCATACATCAAGGCTTTGCTTTTTCCTTCATACCTAATCAGATGTAAATACAACAATATAATAAGTCAGCTGGTAGTTTCATCAAATAATAGAAGACTATGCCACTATTTACATACTGTATATGTAGATTCGTGTAGTAAGCATTGCCAATGACTCCTATTTGTATTATATTACAGCAAAATATCATGGATTTCAAAGAAGAAGGGTTGTCACTAATCACTACATAGAGACGACCAAACAAAGAATTACCTGTAAAGAGGAAGCAAGCGATAGTTCAGTATTTCAAGCACCAAAAGAGTTACCCCAGACTTGCTTAATAGGGAGGGGCTCCTCTGTGCCAAATGCTGCAGAAAGTAGCAACCTTGAGTGCAACAACTTGAAACTACGAAGAAACACTTGATTTCTCAAGCAGTAAATAGAGCAACAAAACCAAAAAGTAGCAATGCTACTCACGTGATACCCCATAAATATTTCAAAGGGAATCACTAAAGCAGCTTCCATGGGTGATCTTCAACTCAATATAAAGGTTTACTAACACAAGTTGAAAAGTAAAAGATTATTATCCATGCTGAATGTGTTCATTAGTCGGCATCAGTTGTAAGAATAGTATTGAAGGATATATGTATGTATGTATGTATATATATATATATGTATGTATGTATGTTTTGGATATGTTGGGATTGCTGTTTTGGATGACAAGAATATGTTGATGAATTTTTGTATGTTGTATTTCGGAAGTTGCAGTGCGGGTGTGA
>JAYMSW010004329.1:0-11122 GCA_036897725.1 Erodium texanum
TTCCCACTCCGTTTTCGTCTCCTCCGCCTCCCGGGGCCCCACCCCCGGGCCTTCCAATTTCGAAGAGGACAAGCCTCGCCCTCATTACCCTAACAATTACCCGGCGCCCAATCCGGGCATGTTCTCGCCCAAAAATGCCAAGCGCCTCAATAAGGCCGATGATCCCCAGAAGGATCTTCACATGTTCGTTTGGAGCTCCAGCGCCTCCCCTGTTTCCGACGTGTTTGGTGACAAGGAAATGAGAATGGCTATGTCTCCTACCAAAGGTACCAATTCAATTCAATTCTATACATATGTGATTTTTGTTAAGTGATTGATTGAAATGGGTTGGCAGTGGAAGGGCAGAGAGAGAATCAGGAGGAGTATAATGTGGAGAGGGGTGAGTTCAGCTTTGGGAACAGAGAGGTTGAGGGCGGTGGTGACAAGGTCGGTGATGGAAAGCCCAGCAAGGCCATGCCTCCAACAAGTGTGATGACAAGGCTCATACTGATCATGGTGTGGAGGAAGCTCATCAGGAACCCAAACACCTACTCCAGCTTGATTGGCCTCACTTGGTCACTTGTTTCCTTCAGGTAAATTAATTCATTATTAGTCTTAATTTGTAGGTGGTAAATGATGAGTTCAATTCCTTGTAGGTGGAACATTCAAATGCCAATCCTGATAGCAAAGTCCATCTCCATATTGTCAGATGCAGGGCTTGGCATGGCCATGTTCAGCCTTGGTCAGTGAAACACCGTTTCTTCTGCTTTCTTTCTTTCTTTCTTTATCTTCATCATCATCACTTGTCATTATTAAATGTTTTTAAAAAGCAAAGTAAATATATAATTAGTGTTAGGGTCATTATGATGTGTTGGGTTTAGGTCCCTCTCCCCCTTTTTTCAATCACGTTTACACAAGGACTAGAAACCACTTAGATGGACACAAACGTCTACAAATACACAAGATTAAATTTTGACACGCAGGTCAAACTAAGTTTAACTCCGATAACAAGTAAACTGAAGTACATATATCAAATCAAAAGAACATTTTTAATAGGTTCACCCTTTGGTTTGCCGTTGAAATGTAATGAAAGGGTCTGATGCATGCCTTGTGTCTGCTATGATGCCGGAGTGCTGGGAAGTTGGTCTAGTAGTAGTGGTGGTGATGATGAAAGGTCTAATTTGAAAAGACTGACAGTAGGAGTGGGGATTTGGTGGGTGGGTAATGTAGTGCATGCCATGCCATGCTTTTCTCTCTCTCTCTCCTCTGTACTGTGGTCTGGTCTGGATGTTAATAATAAATATATAGAGTTTGAAGAGGTGTTTGATTGATATTGGATGATGGTGCAGGACTGTTTATGGCATTGCAACCAAGGATCATAGCATGTGGAAATTCCATAGCAACATTTACAATGGCAGTGAGATTCCTCACAGGACCAGCTGTTATGGCAGCTGCATCCATTGCTGTTGGCCTCAAGGGTGTTCTTTTACACATTGCCATTGTGCAGGTCTGTCTCCTCTGCTCCCCCCCACTACTTTTTTACTGTCTGCATTTATTCCAAGATAACTTTTTTTTATTCTCCTCAATTATCCTTCGCCAATCCTTGTGAATTTTACTAGTCCAGTCGGAAGTAGTGGCTCAAGAAATGTGTAATTTTTATTGCGATGCTGTTACGACTGGAATGCTGTCACTAAATCATGACTCCTAATACATTTACAAAATTGTCTTGTTTATTAGCTATTGGGTATGGATAAATAGGAGTAAAACATGGAGGGGTTGGTAACATGTTTGTTTGATTTTTGTATAAACAACAAACAGGCAGCTCTTCCACAAGGGATTGTCCCCTTTGTCTTTGCCAAGGAATACAACGTACATCCTGATATTCTTAGCACAGGGTAAGTACATATTCTTCTTTTTTGACTTGTAAATCTAAGATTTAGTCTAACATTGCAATTATGCAGTGTTATATTTGGAATGTTGATTGCATTGCCAATCACTCTCGTCTACTACATTTTGTTGGGGCTATGAAGTGGTGGAGAAGGTTCAGCTACCCGAATTGGTGCATATGAAGAACAATCAAAGGAGGATAGATTAACAAAAGATGAATCGTACTTATGAATTTTCTTTAGTAAAATTGTAAAATTATGCTTGTAGCAGTGGCCTAATTTATAAAAGAATATTTTTCGTAGCTTAATAGTAAGTCATCTATTCTATGGTATAAGAAAGTGGTGAAAACATTCAATATGTAGACATTACTGTTACAAAATGTTGATAACAAGTAAAAATGATGTTTACACCGACAAGGTTGTCTGATTGACTAATTAGTAGCCATGATCTGAGGGAAGATGGATTATTCTTTGTTGCTTTTGGTAATTGATATGAATAGTGAGCATAATTTAAATGGAAGAGGATATGGGAAGCATGCTTTCAGAATGTAAATGATGATAGTGGTAAAGGGGGACCCCCCCAATTGTTGATAGGTTTAATTTGATGAAGACCCCTTTAGAATATTGGGGGACATGAGTCACATCCAAAGCTTCTTCTCCTTTTCCTCCCATCTCTATCTCTTTTTTCCTTTTCTTTTTAGTATCACACAAAAATATTATACCCTTTATTCACACATTTCCTTTTCAATGTTTAAAATCACTTTAACACCTCCTTGTTGCCATTAGGTATTGGTAGATCTAAACAAACATAGCTATCCAACTCAAATTTTGTTGCTCTAATAAAAATAGTAAATATAACATAATCTTCACATAAATTAATCAATCCATTCAAATAAAGTTTTAGTAGGTTCAACTTTCAAGTTAGATTTTCTTATCATGTTTAATAAAGAGTGGAAGGTCTTGACAAATAAAATCTAGATAAAAAAAAAATTCAAAAAAAAAAACTCTAGATCAAAACAAATCAATAGTATATTAAGTGAATAATACCAAAAAAAACTATTATCGTAAGAAAAAAAATGAACAAAATAAAAAATCTTTGAGTTTTATGTTGTATATATATTTTTTAAGTAAATATCATATATTATATATCAATAATGAAAATATATATTTTTGAGTTATTGATTGTATAAGATATAATAGTAATATTATAGACTTCAGAGTTGCACTACAACAGAATGTCTTTTGGGCGACGTATTTTTAAATGTTGCGTCACCCAAGCAAAAAACAGGGTGATGCAGAGGTGTTGTGTCGTGCAAGCCAGTCCAAGATGACGCAGTTCTCTGTTCGTGTCATCCAAGTTGCACTTAGACGACACATCTTAACACTCTATCGTCCAAGCTTTACTTAAACGACACTACGTTGCTTAGGCAATGCTTAGGTGACGAAGTTATTCAAAGCTTCATCGTTCAAGAAGGATGATTGGTGTATGTTGCAACCCACTGCAAAAACACCAAAATATTTGGTGTATGTTGCAATTTTCAATCCAACTCAAGCCATTTGCATCTTCAAATTTGGAGATTAGCTAATTTGGTGGGATACTCGACATATTCTACTACACATGTACTTTATTAATGCTAGAAGTTTGATTGGATAAGAACTCTTTTATAAAAAAAATTTTATTTCTCTTTTTCACATTAAAACAATTAAAGTAAGGATTTGAGATAGAATATGGAGTTTGGGTTGGATTAGAATACCATTTTGGAGCAAAATATACGCCAAAATGCAATAGATGTTGCAGCAAAATGGCGTATTAGGTTGGAGATGCTCTTAAGACTTCAAAAAGGTATGATTTTATTAATTGTTAAATGAATTTTCAGTTGAAATGCGTTAGATTTAGTTTTTTGTTTGTTTGTTATATTATGTATATATAATTTTGTTAATTACTTGTAGTTTTTGATTAGTTAGTGTATATTTTATGGTAGAGACAATTATATATATATGTACGTACATATATTGATTGATTTTATATGTGCTGAATGAATTTGTATTATTGTTTGGGAAATAGAGGTATTATAGATTGGATTGAAGTTGGATGAATTTACGTAAATTTGAACAAGCGTATCATAATGATCACCACTGCTGGAAGGTCCTTGTCCAACAAAATCATTACGTCGCCCAAGGAAGGTAAGGCATTGGGAAAGTATTTGGCCAACAAACACGTCAATGGTCAAATAACATTGCCTAAGTGTCATAGCCTAAACACTTGGACGACAAACTGAAAATTTTGTCGGCCAAGGTTTGCACTTGGCTGACGAATACTAAACATCGCTTAATAAGTGGTTCACCGAAATGACGTTTTTGTTAGTCGTTGACCAATGATACCTCAACGACTTATGTTATCATCGCCCAAATATGAAACCTGGCCAACAAACTTATAATTCGTCCAGTAAGTTTAATACTCGGACGACTGAGATAGAATTGGCCTAATTGACCTCTTCAAAGCATCTCACACTTCTGGTATAAGTTCTTTCATTAAAGCTTAGTAGTAATGTTAATGTACTTGTACTGTTGATAAGAGAGGGTAAGGACAGAAGAGGAAAGGAAGTTGAAAAATGTGTAACTAACAAGTAAGATGTAAGAAGGTGAGAGAGGTCTTGTCTCCCACTCTCTTATGTTGGGTCGGTTCTTCCCCAGACAGCTCTTTGTCTTTCTGCCTGCTTTTTTCCCCCACACCGAATATTTTATTTTTCCCTTTATTATACACAAAATATTCTTTATTCTTTAAATAGGTCCACTGATTAAATTATAAAGTAGCAGTGGTA
Source organism: Erodium texanum (assembly GCA_036897725.1). Classification (NCBI taxonomy): domain Eukaryota; kingdom Viridiplantae; phylum Streptophyta; class Magnoliopsida; order Geraniales; family Geraniaceae; genus Erodium; species Erodium texanum. The sequence continues at coordinate 4,688 of JAYMSW010004329.1, forward strand.
CCTATTCAAATGAATGAAGGCATCTTCTCTCATTGGTTGCTTCAATCTAACCAAATATCTAAGGACACACGTCAAGTTTTGTAAACAACTTAAATTTATGTCATATAAGATGCTAAGAATGACAACATATAGATTTAATATATTTTATATTTTTGAAGTTGATTGTGTGATAATAAAATGCATGAAATTTTATTTCTTGTCAAAAGTCCAATTTAAATTATTTTTAATCTAATTTTGATTAGAGATTTAAACGTTTGAAATATTCCTGTCTCAATATACCTTGAACGATTTAAAAATGTTAAATTACAAACACTTGAATTTGACAAAATTTATTATCTTTTTATTTTGACCTAAATGTTTGTCATTAGTCTTTTAGGTTAAAGTAATATTTAATATTTATATATTAGTCTTATCCAAAAATTCACTATAAATTAAGCAAACTAACTCACGTATACATATATCATAAAATAATTTTTTTTCCCATGAAAATGGATGGTATATCATAGATTTTGGTTATTGCAGGTTGTTGATTTGACTGGGTGATTGGTTAGATTGAGTGGAAACATTTGGGCCAAAGTTGTATTATTTGGAGATTTTTCTTTTTGTACACTTTGCATTTGTTTCTCTAAGCATTATTCAACACCAGTACTATCACTGTCTAGTCCACGTGACAATTGGCGTCCTATTAAATACGGGTTGTTGATTAAGTTAAAAGCAACATGATAAATTATACTTCATTATCGATTTCGATGGCTATAAAAATATCAGCTAATCTTGCCCTGTCTTGTAATTTTATCGTTGGAGGGCTGTGTGTGTCATTAAATTAACCAGTGAGATCCTAATTTTAGATAATCCCCTATTTTTCACTCTTTTTTTGTGTTCAAGGATCAAATGATTTGATATTTAGATCACTACACACAAAATAGAATTTATTTGATTGATGCATCAAACGGTCTGCTTACCTGAAAAAAACTATTAGTTTAGAGTGTGGCCCAAGTTCGAGTCCAACTTAAGCTAGGCCTGGTTCGCCAGTAGCCCATACTGACCAGGCCTTATGGCCCATCTTGGTGAAAAACTTCTGGTCACCCACTCGTGCTTCTCAAACATCAACCAGAGGGCACTTTTGGTTTTGGGTATAGTTTTCTTTATGGACAATTTCTAATCTAATTGAAGTTTAAACACAAGGCATCTTTCGGATATAAATTTTAATAAGTCTCCCACAATCAAATCATCAGGAGATAATAGCTAGCTAACAACTTTTATAAAAAATTTCTATCGACTATAACAACCAAATTATGTGGAACACTTGTTCTTAGTCTCGGCATAAACGAGCTTTTCACCATTGAGTTCAACTCAATTTAAATTGGTTTCAAGGTGTACAAGTATTGTATTACAAGTTCTTTTACTCGTTTTCATCAGAGGATAAACGGTCTAATTACTTGATCAAGTAAGCTTTGATATGGATACTGAAAAATTGTCATACAATTCACTAATATCACACAAAGATAACATGTATACCACTGCATTGTTTAAGATGTGATCACTAACCTCAAAACTCAAATATTTGACGAGTCCATCAACCAAATTGTATTATGTTACTCATACAACTCATTCATATATCACGAATGATAATTTTATCAGCATTTTCCGTTATCTTAACTTAAAGCATCGTAATATCAAATCAACCATTTAAGTATTTAACATCAAATAATTTACATAATAAGATGTCAAAGAATCACACAACATTTATGTTCTAAATATCCATTCAAACAGTCATTAGATGTCGTTTTCTAGAACATCAACCCGATTTTGTATAATTAGGTAGAATAAATTGAAGAAATGATATTTTTACTAATAGATGAGCGACGTAAGGTCAACACAGGCCGTATGTCCGATCTTTGTGATTTGTGTAGACTTCATGTGTCGAAACAAAAAAAAAGAGCTTGTGAATTTTTTACATCGTCGCGGGTTGAGGGGTTGGCTCCAGTTGCTGATTGAACCAATGCAACGACAACATATACACTAACAAAAGAATCGTTACAACGACCATTTCATTCAACAACTCTTCCATTTAACGATCAACAGTTTTTTATATATAATTTTTTCAACCTCTATAAATACCCACCTACATTTCAAAAACCTCTACACAATTATTACCTTTTTCGTCTTCTTTCATATCTCTAATCTTCCTTTGTTTCTTCACTCGTTCATTCCATAAATCTCAGAAATAACAAAAATCCATTTAACACATCTCCATACAATTTTTTTTTCTTGAACCCAAACCAAGTGAACATATCTTCCCAATCCTCTTTAACATCCCACAATGCACACTTTTCGACCCCTATCGAAATGAGGCAATATATGCTACAAACTGACACCCTACCTCCCAATTTCATGGGTATGCAATTTTCAATTTGTTCCCAAGGGGTCAATGTACCCAACATGTGGTTCATGCTAGGTTTTGATTGACCACTACCGACACCTTTAGACATGAGCCGGTCCGTTACAAGACTCAATGACAAAGCCCCAGTGGAGGAGCAGTCGCAACCTGTCCAAGAATCGCTGGAGACTGTTCGGATGTCGTGGAATGCTGAGGGCGAGAAGGTGTTGGTTGAGGTCAAGATTCACAACTCTTGCGATACAATTCAAGGTAACTACAAGAAGGGTGACAAGTATTAGGGAGAAGTTGATGTCGAGTACAATCAATGTCGGAGAAGTGACCCAACATTGAAGGCCAAGTAATGTAAAGATCATTGAAAAAAGACGAATCCAAAAATTAAAGAGTTCAATGACATATACCACAAAACAACGAGGGAAACATATGAGCAGTATATTGGACACTACGAGCAAAGGAAGACAATGTACGAAAAAAATTATTTAGATTTTAGTCTTAATCATTCAATGTAATTTCGTTTCAATGTATTGTAATTTCATCATAATTTATTTATTTTCATCCCAGTTTTGTACTAAATTTTGAAAGAAAAAAACAAAAAGAAATCTTCTAAGACTGACTTTTTATATTCATGGGCACTAACACAGATGTCATCTCTCTTACATGAAGGCCCACCTACTCCAACGTGTTGAGCACATGACCAATGTTGTATTATTCTTGCTCTAGAATTCTACAGAATTTATGTGAAGTTTGAAAATAATAATAAATGTTAGAATATAATGGGGTTTTTAATTATCAGTTTAAACTTTTAGTTTAGTTGATTCTTTAATATAGTATTAGAGTCGATACCTTACAGATACAGGTTTAAATTTCACTTTCTGGAAAAAATATTAATTATTTTTCTATTTATTTCATCTGCCCCTAATGTGCCTCTTATTATCTCTTGTCTCTAATGCCCTTATTTCTTCTCTCAATGGGCTCTTATATCTTCTCAAATTTCACATCTAAACACGGGCTTATCCGTAAGGGCACGTGTTAAAAAATAATGAGGCATTCAACTATCAGTTTAAGCTTTTAATTGAATTGGTTCTCCAATAATAAAGATAATATCATATACATACATATAAATTATTACTATTTTCTCTCTTACATGAAGGCCCACCTACTCCCACGTGTTGAGCACATAACCAATGTTGCATTATTCTTCCTTTGAAACTCCACAGAGAATTTATGTGAAAGATGTAAAGATAATAGCAGATATATACATATAAATTATCACTATTTTCATCTAGATATGTTTGAGTTCGTTTCTTACCTCACAGTTACTTTAGGTTTTTAACATTATCACCATCATTCAGTTAGTCTTAATACTGAATGGCCAAAATACCTTCAAATTATTTTCAAATTTTCATTATTTTGCAACTCTGGCTTCGGTGCCATCTAGTCTCTTTTTTTTTCTTCTTCATTTTAATTTTTCTATAAATCTGTTAAGTTTATTTTAATTTTTTATTTCCAAAAACATGACTCCCAAATCTATATATGTTGTGTTTCCAAATGAACAAAGAGGAAGGCAGAAGATCTGTGTTCCCAAATGAATAAAGAGGAAGGAGTAGTGGAGGAAGTTCAAGGAACAGTTTTGGACTGAGAAACGCACCACACAAACCAGATTCAAGCTCCTCCTCCTCGTCCCTGACTTCTGACGACCCACTGTCAAGTACGAGATCGGTACTCAAGAACCTCAACTCAATTAACACGCGATAACCGAACGATAATCACACTATAATATTATTCTTTATTGACTAGAGCTAATGCTCGTTTTTGAAATTAACTTATTGATCATGCTATACTAAACACCAGATACATTGGTGTTGTTCTTCAAGAAGCAAACTATCGCAAACACCAGAAAAGTTAAACAGAAAACACAATGACTTATAAATAGTAGCAGAAAATACCTTTGCTTCCTAATTCGCAACTTCCTAATTGAATGTCTTGCTACCCAAGCAACCTACTTACCCAAATTCAAACCAAACTCAACTAGGCAACTGGACCACTAATCCACGTCAACAGCTCTACCGCACCTATTCGACCGAATCCTTGCTCTGAGTTCTGATGATCGTGACACTCACTTGGTTTCTAGTGTTCGACAATCCATCGGCTAGCAGCGTAGAGTTCGAACGGCGATGGAATAGAGTCTGTGCGACACAAGAGTTGAGTTCTGGAGACGCATGTAACGGGGGATTAGGATTTGCGGAGTTGAAGATGGCTTGGAAAAGAGAGAGGTAAGAATTGAGGATTAAGGGTGAGGGTATTTATGGATTTTTAAGTTCTTATAAGCATGTGACCAACACATGTTCACTTTCTTGTTCCAAATAATTTTAAAAATTTATGAAAGTTAGAAGGTCAAAAACAAATTTAGATACTAAAAAAACAAATATTGGATGTACGTAGACAAAAATATTGATACTCTAAGATATAAATGTATCTGGCTCATATTATCCCATAATCATATGAACCCTATATAACTGACCCATGTGAACGTGGGGACAATGTCAGTGATTGGATCACACCCTGCACTACCAAACAACACTGCTGTTCTTGTAGCCTACTAGCAAATTGCAATAATCTATTTTTCAAAAATTCGGTTTGAATTTTGTCTTCCAGTATTGAGTTTTGTATATATATTTTGTCAAAAAAAAATTGTCTTCATATTAAAATTTGGTTCGGGTGTGAGGATTAGGGATTCCCTAAATCTGTCAAGGTCAGAGCCGGGACAGAGGAGAAAAAAACTGTTCGAGAATAAGGTTGGATTTAGAGAGCAAGGCAAAATTCGAAGTCGAAAATAGAGGTTAGAATACTCCTCCATACTGGTTCGGTTGCCATCCTTACTTTCTATTCTTTTAGGATCAAATTACCTTTAGAACGCATATACGTTTGAATTATACAAAATCAAGACACGCCCGAGCCTGAGTAACTCTGGTATGTCCATGTACACACAATATTATTAAATTCTTAATGGTTATATATGTTTGACAACTTGTTCACTTCACGTGATTCTAAGACATAGGACTTTGGTCCCAGAATCAAATATAATTATTATATAGGGTCGAGACAAAAAATAAAGATTTAAATATGTGACCACTTTCCAGTGCTTTATATCTTACTATATGTCCTCGAAACAAAAAAAAAGAAAAGAAAAAGAGAAAGAAATAACATATTATTCAGCACCAATTACACAAAAAAAATTACTATTAATTTCGTCCTATTCTATGTCTTTGAAATGTGTGTCATTTATATTTTTAATTGAGTTATCGCAATAATTTTGGACGACTTAACTATATAATAAGTTTGTGTGTTAGCACTTAGCACGTGAAATGTCTGATAACAAGAAAAACCGAACAATGAAAATCTTTTTATATCTATTATCACAAAAGTATTTTTTTTCTAAAAAAATATATTCTTTTCTCACTGATGGTGAGATTACCTTCCATAATTACCTTCTCTCTTTCGTGGCAGTATACTTTTTTTTTGATACAGTTGGAAGGAATCCGATCTATACACTAGTGGATTCATATTACTCGATCTACTATTGACCATTTTGTTTAGGATGTTGGATTAGACTGGTCGGAACTATTAAGTGTGCAAAGAATTGAACAACTAAAATGTATTAAATAAGAAATGCGATTACATTTATATTTACGACATGTTTGATCTTAATCAGTTAGGTGAAAGACGTTAGTGCATAGCCGAATAATACGAATATAATATAAAAGAAATTACATGTAATAAAAATTACACTTGTAGTTCATCCAATTTGCGGAACCTGTTGTGGCAGCAACTTCGTAAGACCATATCTGAAGCTCCAGACATCCGATTCATCTGATTTTTGATGCTTGGAAACCACCGTGTCTCCTCTACAACTTTGTAGTTTGCATCGAGACCCAGTTCTGACTAAAAGTACTCTGTTAGGGATAAAACATTTCGGTGGACAGTTCTGGAAAAATTGTTGAAAATAGACTATGATCTTTGATGGACATGGTTTCCAT
>JAYMSW010004330.1:0-11121 GCA_036897725.1 Erodium texanum
GAAAGCCATTGAATGAAACAACTAATTTGTTTGAGTGGTGTAGGAAATAGTGTGAGGTTGAATGGTGTGTTGCTAGCCTTTTGTAAACATTTTTGTGTTGAAAAATTGATTTTTTTTATCAAACTAGTTGTTAGTTCTTTGTTTTTGAATTTATTGAACACGTGGCAGTCTGTGATTGACTCTACCTCAACTTTCAACTAATCAGTCGAAAGTTTCGACTAGTCAAGAGATGTTTCGCCTGTCGCGAACTTTCAACTGACTAACTTTTGATTGATTAGTCGAAAGTTAGTCGAAAAGACAAATAAAAAAACGCTTTCACCTGGTCTTTCGACTATACTTTCAACAGCACTACAAGTGCCCTAACCCAAATCAAACCTAATTGAAACCTTTCACTCTCCCAAATCCTTCATCTGTTGGAGATCCGAAGTATCGAATCGACTTGCTCACGACGCAGAGGAGCCGAAGGAGGTGTTCTGGTGGAGACATCAGCCTACTTCATTTCCATATCTGGTCGACGACTCTTCGACTACAAAAGGCAAGTTCAGTGACTCAAGTGAACGACGACGAGTTCGAGTTTGACTACGGAGATGGCATCCGACTTCGTTTCTAGATTTGTTCGACGACCCTTCTTCGAATGCAAACAGGAGTTCGGCGACACAAGTGAACGATAATGAGTTCGAGTCCGATGATGGAGACAACGACCGATTCGCTTCCAGATCTACTCCGTCAAGTATGGCGTCCTCCGATCACAAACAGATCTGATGTCGGCCTTGAAGATGGACGTCATTGTTTCCAGATTAGGGTTCGCTTTGGGTTATTGGTGTTCTTCAAACCTGATTTATTCTTTTAGGTCTTATAATGTTAAATCATGAATGTATCAACGAATTATAAATAAAATCATGGATTTTGTTCAGATTTCAGATCTAATATGTTTAGTTTGGTTTGATTTTCATATCTAATTTTTCTAATCATCAATTAGTTGAGTTGAGATTTGTGATAGAGAACTGGTTTGGTTCATAATTCTTAAGAAGAATTGGATTTTTAATAAATACTGGAAAATGATAATTACTTAAGTTCATGATTTTAAATTAGGAAGAGATTGTTTTTAAGGTTAGATTTAAGGTTGGGTTGTGATTTTAGAGTCGAGGTTGTGGTTGAATGTTACGGTGTGGGGTTGTTTTCGGGGTTATGCATAGGGTTGGGATTGTATGAAGTTTTTTTTTTTTCTTGAAATAATCATCGTACTCTTATTGCTTAATGGTGTTATAAGACACTATAGACATAATAAAAATGGTGTACACCTATCTCACCGTGGTCTACAAAACGTAGAGCAATTCTAAGCACTAAAACCATAACTACCTAAGCACCTTGCCTAATGTGTGTACTAGCATTCACGAATATTTCGTACAATTTTTAAGAGCGAACTTGCATACCTTATTAGGAAATTAAATAGCCCAAACTAATACATAAAACTACCTCCTTTCTCCTTTGTAGTTCTTTGTTTTGATCCATCTTAGTACCTCTCGGATACCAATGGTTTGGGCTTTGTGGTGTCTCTTCGACAAATCTTGAACTCCTAATGTTTTCGAAACCGGATCTTCTACTTGATTAAGTCTGTCATGGATATGCCAGTATCCATTACTCCTCCCCCATTGACCATGAAATCCTTTGTCTCCGCCGAAACTGTGCAAACCATAACTTCTCTAACACTGCAAACCTGACTTTCTCTAACTCATGCCAATAGGTAAGACAAAATGAATTTACAATGCTGTCGGATTGGGATCAAAGTCACGGATGATACGACGATATTGTTGCCGGAACAGCGAACGGAGGCCCGATGCTATCACCCACCCTTCCCCTTGTTGAAAGTGATTTTACACTTTGAATACCAAGTATAAAATCACTTTGTTGATTTAAATTTTAAACGATATGTTTGTATCAATTTAGATTGATATTCTTAAAATTGGTTTTAGATACACTTAAACAGAATTTTATAAATCAAAAGTAATAAAAGGAAAGTCTGTAGAAAAATCCAAGTGATAGGTAAATATAATAAAAAGAAAAAAAATTCAAATAATCTAACATAATAGAAAAATATAAAATGAAATGGAAACTAATATATTTTATCAAAAAAATCCATTGAAGTTATGAGGTTCCCTATATTATTCATTCATGGTATGAAGTAAAGTATACCTTCTGTTCTTTATGTCTATCATATTCTTTTCTTGCCCGAAGGTACGATAACAATAACCCCTTCATATATTACTTTCTTCCATCCCAAGTCTCCTTTATTTCTTTCAAATAATTCACATATATTATATAGTTTTTTCTTGAGCTCCTCCTATCAACTTACCAAATAGAAAATCAAAATGTGTCAAAGCAACAGCTTCTGGTTATGGCTTCTCAAAGTAGTGGCCCTATTGGGTCTCCTTGCATTATGCCTATGGCTCATCCTCCGCCCGAAGAGCCCTTCCTACACCATGGTTGACATCTCCGTGCCGCCCGCATCAAACGACACCATTTCCTATAGCCTGGAGATTCAGAATCCTAGCACTGACTCTAGCATCTACTACGACGACCTATTGTTGATGTTTTCCTACAACGAAGAAACAGTGGGGCAGAACAAAATTGGTGGCTTCCATCAAGGGAAGGGCAGCACCAAGGTGTACACGGATCATGTGAGCGCGGACAACCCGCGAGTCTGGAAGGCTCTACGGAAAGCTGTGCTCAATGCCACGGCCGAATTGAAAGTGGCCTTATCGACTAAGATTAGGTACAAAACGTTGGGCATCAAGAGCAAGCATCACGGGATGAACATGCAAGCTCGTGTTAAGATTGGGTCTGATGGGAAGATTTCTGGTAAGAAGAAGAAGATCAAACTACGACACGCTAGTAAGAAATGGAGGATGAGGAGTGTTAGATTGAATTTATGATTTGTGTAACTTTGAATGTATAGTCATATACTAACCTCTCTAAATCTAATCTTGCTTTTTGTTGACAAATTGTTGTCTCCTTAAATCACATAATTTAGGCCTGTAATATCCTCAACTGTTTCAAATGGATCTTATCAAAGCCGGTGTCATATCTCAGAAAAGTATCCTGGTTTTGATAAGAATTAAGAAATGATAAAACAGTCTTCATTTATTTTCAATTTTTCTAGAAAATATGTCATTGCTATAATGAAACATGTAAATCAAAGTGGTGCAGCGGAAGTGTGGTGGGCCCATAACCCACAGGTCCCTTGATCGAATCTAGGCTTTGATATCATTGAGTTGTTGCTTGGGTTGAACCATATACAACACCAGACAAAAGTTGGTTCATCCCCCTCACAATTTCTTATACACATTTCATGCGTATAAGTTCTGGAGTCTTGCCCACTAGCATATCAGTTCTGCAACTTCATTGTAAGTAGACATTCCTTTTCATTTATTAAGAGTCACACTGAACAAAATCAATGCCCTAATAAATAGAGCATAATAGGTAGAACACATCAACAAAAATACCAAGTACCTGCATCCCGAAAAGTATGATAAAATTTCTCTTTTACCAAGGGCAACCTCCCTGGAACTATAGATGATTGGTTCCTAATGTGCACAAATTGGAACTACTTTTAAATCATGATCTAAGCATGATATAAGTTTACAGTAGAGCTGAACCTAAAATGCTTGGTACCTACCTAGTCAGAACTAAAAGATGCAATTGCATCCATTTCCTGCTGTAAAAGCAGGGCGTCAATGAAGACATCCAGATTCTCTCCTTGCATCACATCATTTATGGCATGGTAAGTGATGGAAACACGGTGATCGGTGACACGGCCTTGGGGGAAGTTGTATGTGCGAATACGTTCAGATCTATCTCCAGTGCCAATCTATCCATGATGGCACTAGTCAGAGTTCAGGAAAAAAAAAAACACCAAGTAACCCATTAATGTCCATTTGTAGTCACATGTACGTACCTGCTCCATTCGAAGTTTGGATCGACTCATCTGAATTCTAGACCTTTCGATTTCATATAGCCTTGCACATAACACCTTAAGTGCTTTGGATTTGTTCTATCAAAGAGCACAAAAAGGAACTTATCAAAAAATAATAGTTGGAAGACAAGAAACACGCACCCTAAGGAACAGTGCATACATACAACTCATAAATACAAAATATATTGGAAAGATCTGAGGCATGGCATTTTATTTGCAAAGCTTTGTAGACCTCACAACCAATATTCAACGTAGCACCACAATGATTGAAATACAGAACAGTAGCATGACTCACAAAAATCTAGATGCATATATACGACTTTATCTTAAAAATCTGTAACCAGATTCCAGCTAACATTTTCCAAAAGAGAGGGACAAAACTTTGCAAATGATGACCAAACAAGTAGCATGTAGTAATTTAAAATTGAAGGTGATCATCTGTAACTAGATTCTTCAGATGTAGACATAAGGCTTCTCGGTTCTTTAATTAATTTTTGGCAAGAATGGAACAGGCAACTAACAACTAGGGTGCATGGTAACAGCTTTGGTGCATTTTTTTTGGTTATTGTGCCAAAGCTAAAAAAAAAAGTTTTGACTCTTTTACCATATGTTGGGATCGTTCATCTTGTATGGACACAGTCATCCCGGTTGGAATATGTGTTATTCTAACAGCACTATTGGTTGTATTGGCATGCTGCCCTCCTGAACCGCCAGATCTGTAAGTATCAATTTTCAAATCTTCATTCCTCAACTGGACATCCACCTGCAAGGAACTCAAGAAGAATAAAAACTATCAGATAAATATTGAAGCAATGTGTCAAATGAATATTGAAGCAATGCTCAAGAATTATGTTGGGCAGAAGGGGAAAAAGAAAAGAAGAAACATTATCCATGTCAATATACATTTATGATTTTGAAGGTGAACCACTTTCAAGAATTGCAATACAAAATTTAGCACAAAGTTAGTTCCCAGCATATCCAACACGGTATCAGAAAGGTCAATTTAAACAGTTAAGCACCTCATCAGCTTGAGGGAGGATAGCAACAGACACAGCACTGGTGTGAATGCGCCCACATTTCTCTGTGATTGGAACTCGCTGCGAAAGAAAATTCCCTTCAGTTTGTCCATGTAGCAATAGACCGTTCCAGATATAAGGGTAAACATACCTGTACTCTGTGGACTCCACTCTCAAATTTAAGTTTTCCATAGACACCAGCTCCTGAGATTGCTGCACTAGCTTCCTGTCAAGTAAAATTCACAATTAAAGAACATGTAGCAGGAACAACAGAACAAGTTGAACTTGAAAAATGAAAAAACTCAAAATACAGCAGAGATGTCATGCATGCATGAGACAAAGTGAAGAACTCTATCGAAGGTAGAATCAATAAATTAACGGGGCTTAAAAATTCAGCATTAAGTAGTGATGAAAGACGAAACCTTGTAGCCTCCAACTTCAGACTCTGTTACAGCCACCACCTCAAAATTCCAACCCTTCTTCTGCGAGTATCTCTCATACCTGTTGTGATTCAAAAAAGTGTTAATACTGCCAAATTAGATAACGAAATTAGAACCGTGTTGCAGACATAACTCACATTTTAAAAATATCCATTGTAAAAAGTGACGCCTCCTCCCCTCCAGCTCCTGATTAAAGTTTTAATTTTATTGATTAATATAAGAAAGAACTTGAGAATCCACATAATTTGCATGCATGCATATGAAATATGCTAAATTGTTGTTGTGGCATATGAAATGTGCTAGATCCTTACCCGCTCTCACCTCCAAAATGGAGCCCCTCTCATCAGCGTCATCCTTAGGGAGTAACGACTTGAGTAGCAGATTTTGCAATCTTTTCTCTTCTTCTGTGGCCTCACTCAAGTCCTCAGCTGCCATGTCAAGCATGTCTTTGTCTTCTGGACATTCAGCCATCAGTGACTTCAAACCTTCAATTTCCTATAAAATGCAATACCAAATTGCCTTTCGTTACGAAAATGACAAAGAATCGCCAGTAATCAAAATGCAAATAAAAGAGCTATACCCACAATGTTTCCAAAGGGTTGGCATTTTTATCTCGATTTTACAAAATTACAAATTGATTTCTGTTTTAGCAATTAAACAGAATTGAAACAAGAACAGTGCAATAATAGATACTGGAGAAGGAAAAAATGATTATGACCTTCTGTTTTGCCCTCAAGTGAGTAATAAGGTCTATAGAACCGCTGAGCTTCCGGAGCTCCTTATTAGCCCTCGAGTACTCCGATTGGGAGGTTTCTGGCTGTCTTCAGTAAAACACAATACGCCCAATGAAATTGGGAACAGGGATATTGAAGATTCAAAAACATAGCAATCAATAAACAAGAATAAAAACAGATAATGAGGCTGGCACTGATCCAAACACACAAAAACAGACCTGATTGATGAGACTTTCAAGTGCAGCAGCCCGGTGTTCAATCGCCGACAGCCTCTGATTCATGATCTTAATAAGATCATTCGACAACAAATCTGCCAATTCAGTTCGCCAAATTAGGGTTTAGAATTAGGACCCCAAAATCAATCAAACTCGATCAGGTCAAAAATTACCGGAACCAGGAGAAGAAGTGGAGTAAGGACGAAAGAGACAGGGTATGATCGGAGCAGCCGTAATTTTTCTTCGAGGCGGTAGTTGTCGCTGTAACTTCATTTCCATGGAAGCAGCAGCGGCGACCAAGCTCTTCCATTTCAACTGTAAACGTCTCATTGCTTCTGAAACTTCCGTCAGTCCGGTCAGATTTCTGTACTTCACAAGCCGCCACAATCTTCGAGGTCAACTGACGAGTGAGATCAAAACTCTATAACCAGAGACCGTTGCTTATTGCTTGCCTTCTCCACTGCTGCTATGGTGATGCTCCCCGCACAAGCGATGAAACAGATGTGTGGGGGTAATATCGTAATTGCAATAGATACTCAAATTGGACCCGAGGATCGGCCCAACAAAAACCAGGGTTCATGGATTGGGCCACGACCCAAACAATTAACCACCGGAAAGGGAATCGGTACGTAACCGGTTTTAGTCATGTGGGACTCAAGGCGACAAGTTCAGGCAGGGCATCATTCCTTTCCGGCGAGAAGGGAGAGCGTAGGGTGGCGTTTTAATCTTATTATTATATTAAATAGTGCGTAAGTGCTTTTCTCTCCGTCGCCTCCGCCTGCAGCAGCAGAGGTATTGGGTGTTTATAATTTTTACTTTTTTCGGTATTTTATTATCGTTGAGTTTCTCTTTGTCGGCGGTTGCTTCTCATCATATATGTTTCTCCATCTAGATCCGGGGAAGATGATAGTGAACGTCAGTTCTGAAGTGCGTGGGGGTGGCGGAGTGTGAGCGGCAATAACGTATTAGCTTAGTCTAATCTAAGTACGCAATTATTATGTTATTGGTACACAGTTACTGTGTTATTATGTCAAGTCTGGTCATAAGTAATATGCGATATGCTCAGTGAGAAGTTGTCTTGTTTATTTTAAAAGTAATTATTTATACCTGGATGAATGATATATAGTATATACGATAATATTTTTCAAGAAAATAAATAATGTGTAAGTGAATAAATGTGAAAAATGAGATACTAATTGTAGTCCGTGGTCAAAATATCAAAGCCACCATCATTGAAAGAGGTGAATTGTAGCTGACTTACCACCATTTTATTTCCTATATCCTGTATTGATTTCTTCCTATAAACAAGAGAGAAGAAATAGAGAATAAGACTCAAGTTAAGGCTTCTCGTCCTTGGTATATTTTGATCTATTGTGTCTAAGTTTTTGACGAGAACTTTTTACCCGTCTTTGTTTCAACAATTATTATTAAGCCTAAATAATAAAATGATGGAACGAGACAAGTTATCAGAGTACGGTAACAGCAACATGTTGACCCATAGCAAACACGGGGTATGGGTTGTGAAGATGAAGATTCTAATGTGAGCATTAGGTGTATGTGCATCGATTGAAGGCAATGCACCAGTAAGTAAAGGTTAGGATCAATGTTCTCTCGCGGTTACTTCTCTAGTTATACTAGATGGTGTAATGATGTCCATCGTTGAAATGAAAATGGAGAAAGAAAATTGGGAAGTCATTAAAGAAATGTGCATCAGAGAGGATCGAGTGAAGGAGGCAAATGTACTGGTTCTGAAATGGAAGTTCGATAGGATGAACATGAAGGAGACAAAGATGATCAATGGATTTATTTGAAACTCATCAACAAGGTGAATGAGATACGCGCCCTCAGAAGTGAAATAAGGAAAAGTCGTCGTTGAGAAGTTGTTATGTTCCATACCCGATCAGTTTCTCCCTATCATCAATATCATTCAACAGTGGGGTAATATATATGAACATGAAGGAAACAGAGACTATCAATGGATTTACGTTGAAACTCATCAACAAGGTGAATGAGATACGCGCCCTTGGAAGTGAAATAACGAAAAGTTGTCGCTGAGAAGTTGTTATGTTCCATAACGATAAGTTTCTCCCTATCGTCAATACCATTCAACAGTGGGGTAATATATATGTATAAAATTTCTATGAAGGAGGCGATCAGACGTTTAAAGGCATTTGAGACAACTTTGTAATGGAGACATAAATGGAAGAAGTAGAGCAATTATTGCTCTCTTGAACACAATGGGAGTCATTGGTTGTAAAAGGGAAGAAGGATGGTAAGAGCTCTAGTAGCAGTATGAGAAAAAGGTGGTGGACATGAAAGTAGTAAGGTCGGGGTCGAGAAGGCATTCGCGGTGATGAGGGCGAGAAGTGAACATATCGAAAGCTCGACAATCCAATGTAAAATATTACAATTGCTCTAATGATGGGCACTTTGCGTCTAGATGCAGCGAGCCAAATTTGTGATGGAGGGCTCAGTTATATTTGGCGATGGATCTGTGATGGAGATACAAGGACGTGGTAATGTCCTTCTCGAAGGATAGACAAGAGAGAAAAAAGTACTTACAAATGTGTATTACATCCCACGTCTCAAAACAAACATAATCAGTCTTGGGCAATTGAATAAGTCCGGGTGCAAAATGGTACTAGAAGATGGAAGGCTAACCATTTATGACTATGAAAGGAAATTGTTGGTCTAAGTTAAAAGGTGATGGAATTGTTTATATGTTATTCAGTTGAACCGCACCAAGCCAACATATCTCTTATCCAAGCATGAAGAAAAAGAATGGTTATTGCATGCACGATACAAACTAGGGGTGTGCACGGTCGGTTAATCATCACCGGCGCCGAATAACCGAACCGGGAAGGTCCAGTTGTCCATTTGTAGACACCGGCTATTAAAAAAACTCCGATTTTTAACCGGAAAGTTTCCCTACCGGTTTTCGGTTTAAACAGAACCGATCGCAACTCAACAGATCTCGACAAGTTGAACGGTAAGAAGAGCTCGAGGCAACGAAACTGTGTGCGCGAGTAGTAAGGGAGATGAGATCTGCATAACCATGAGAATAGGCTTGAGAGATGTGAGATCCCTAAAAGATCAGATGAGACCTTATTATGCGGCGACGTGAGGATCAGAGGAGAGAGCAGCAACATGGAAAAAAAGATGAGAAAAAAGGGATTTGCAGCGATGTGTGAAAAAGTTACCTGATGACGTAGGTTAGTTCATGTTAGGTTAATTAACTTCTGATGGGTTGGGCTAGATAGGGCTTTGTTCATGGGATTTTATCAACTTGAGTCTAATATATTATTGGATTTTATTTAATAAAACCACTCATACAAGCCCAATTAGTTTCATTTTCAATTTTAGTGTCATCTTTTTCCAACTTTTAGCCCTAGTGCTCTATTCTAAACTTAACAGCCTCCATCTTCTTCTCTTCAAACTTGATTTTCTATCTTTTTCTTCGTCTACAGATCGATAATAATGAAGTGGTGGAAGCCGGTACCGCTTTTACTGGTTGATCGTGGATTTCCGGGGGCTAGAACCGAGCACTGGCCGGAGGACCCTTCGGTTCTCGTTTCTGTCATCGACACCGAGCCGGATACCTCCGGTGCCGGTACCGGTCGGTTCCGGTTGGTTCTGCCGGTGCCGGTGAATTTTGCACAACCATAATACAAACACATAAGCTTATGTGCTTTGAATGGTACAAACGGTAGGGGGAAATCGATCGTGTATAGAACAGAACAACTTCTCAATGACCATACTTTCCATCATTTCACTTCCGAGGGCGCGCATCTCATTAACCTTGTTGGTAATTTTCAACGCAAATCCATTAATCGTTTCTGTCTCTTTCATATTCATCATATCAAACTCTCGTTTCAGAACCAATACATTTGTCTCCTTCACACGGTTCTCTTGATTCGCATTTTCCTAATGGCTTCCCAAGCTTCCTTCACCTCTTGTTTTTTTTGACGATGGACATCATTATGCCATCTCGTGTAGCTTGAGAAAGGATCATGAGATCACCTTGGTCCTTTTATTCACTGATTGGTTCAGTGCCTTCAATTACCGCTCATATATATAATGCTCGCATTAAGATCTTCATCCTTACGGCCCATACCTTGTAGTAATTATCAATCAACATGAGGTATTTAACAGACAAACCACATCTTGTCAGTGCTTTTGTCAATGAGGTGTTGTTACTGTCACCGCGTTATGGTGCTTTCTCTGGTGACTTGTCTCGTGACATTGCTATTTTCACATAAGATTCGATATCAATAATCAGATCATTAACATATACGTCTACCAACAATGTTACTTTCTTGTATACGACATGTTCAAATGGACTCTTATCAAAATGAAATAAAATGTAATAGAAGCTCGGAATAAATGTTGTAAAACTCTCATAACAGATTAAGGAAGTGATTATTTTTTTTTATTCTGATTATGCCATTGAATAAATGTGAGAAAGGAGATAGTTAAAGTTGTACTCGGTGGTCATAAAAATCAAAGCCACTATTATTGAATGAGGTGAATTGTGGCTCCATTTTACTTCCTAATCTATACTTATATATAAAGGAGAAACATGACTGGCTTACGTGGCCTCATACTTGCACTCCATTTTACTTTTCCATTTTTCCTATGTATCGGGAGTTTTATGCAATTTAAGTCTCATGGGGAACTTGTTGGTATTCCATGAATGCGTTGTAATCTCGAATTGCTATCTCGGCCAACGTGGTATCATCGGGG
>JAYMSW010004331.1:0-11121 GCA_036897725.1 Erodium texanum
TAATTTTAAGTTTTATTAATGAAGTAGCCGTTTAAAATAATTAAATACATTGAATTAATGGACAAATTCAAATTTTTAACAATAAAAACGGAACAAACAACCATCAGAAGCTTGCATCAGAAGCTCCACTGTGGAATGGCTAGTTTCACTTATAAAATAACAAACATAACCGTCATCTGAAGCTGCCATCAGACGCTCCACTGTCTCGTGTTCGACTTTTTTTAAAAAAATCGTTTTAAAATTATAAACTAAAACATTATTATTTTAGTTAGGTTTGCCGAAGAAAAAAGAAATAAATTAAGAATGGCTTCAAATGGAACAACAACAATATTACTCTATTCCCTATCCTTTCTCATAACGCCCTCCCAACCGTGCCGCCGCGGGCCACCGCCCTCACCGCGTCTGCTCTGGCGCCTCCCGCTGAAATCCTGATTTAGGGTTATAAATAAGTAGCCCTTAGATTCATTGCTTTCATAGCCGAGCTCAGAGAATTTTCTGGGTTTCCACTTCCCATTTCCATCTCGATGTTGCGTCTGTTCCGATGACGAAGATGAGCATGGCGATCCGGAGATACAGTTCCGGAGCTGCTGCCTGTTCCGCTACTCAACTTCACGACCAAGGTGCTGCTTTTCTTAACTCCCAATCCCCAATTTCAAGAGGCCCCCAAAATTTTCGGAACCCAGAAGGTCCTGCCAATATTAAACCCCGAAAATCATCGCACGGTATGATTTCTGAGTTTGATCAAATGCTTAGATGTAAACCATTGCCTCCGATAGTCGATTTCAATGAAGTCCTCATTCGTATGAGCAGATTGGGACATCACTGCCAGGTGCTTTCTCTCTACCGAGAGATGAGTACGCGTCTTTTTCCTGTTCCTCCTAATTTGCTTACCCTCAACGTAGTCATTAACTCTTGTTGTCGATTGAAGAATGGTGTCGGTGTAGGTTATGGTTTCTCTGTCTTTGGTGCCGTTTTTAAACATGGGTATCAGCCTAATACAGGAACTTTTACCCATTTGATCAAGGGTCTCTTTTTGGAGGGTAGAGCTGCTGATGCCCTCAGTTTGTTTCACAAGTTACCTAGAAATTGCCAACCAAACGAGTTCACCTATGGAATTGTGATTGATGGGTTATGCAAGATGGGTAATGTGGGTATGGCTATTGGGTTTCTCAGAGATATGAATAGATCAAATTGTGTGCCAAACATGAAGATATATAGTTCAGTCATTGATGGTCTTTGCAAGAACGGAAGGGTTGATGAGGCTTTTACCTTCTTAGGCAAAATGGTTAAGAGAGGTGTTATGCCTAATGTTGTTACCTTTACGTCTCTGATTAAAGGCCTCTTTTTGGAGGACAAAGCTAATGCTGCACTACTGTTGTTTCGCAAGCTACCTTCGTTAGCTGCCCAACCTAATAGGTTTACTTACGGAACTGTCATTGATGGGTTATGCAAGAGGGGAAATGTAGGTTTGGCTACTCGGTTTCTCAGAGATATGAAAATGTCAAGTCTTGTGCCAGACACGGCGATATACAATTCAATTATCGATGGTCTTCGCAACCAAGGGAAGCTCGATGAGGCTTTCAGTTTTGTAGGGGAAATGGTTAAGAGTCGCATTATGCCAAACATTGTTAGCTTTAACACTCTCATTAAGGGCCACTTTTTGGAGGGTGATGTTAATGCTGCCCTCAGATTGTTTCACAAGCTACCTCTAATAGATGTCCTACCGAATCAAAGCACTTGTGGAATCATAATTGATGGTTTGAGTAAGATGGGTAATGTGGACACAGCTGTTGCATTGTTTGGGGATATGAAAAGAGGAGGTTGTAAGCCACAAACAGGGGTTTATAATGCAATCATGGATGGTCTTTGCAAGAACAGAAGACTCGATGAGGCTTTCAGTTTCTTTGGAGAAATGGTTAAGAAAGGTGTTGAGGCAGATATTATAACATACAACATAATGCTAAATGGGCTTTGCATGGATGATAATCTTAGAGATGCAATGAAACTCTTCAATAACCTTTCAGCCAAAGACGTTCGGCCTACTGTCATTACATATAACACAATGATAAATCGACTGTGCATGAATGGGAAGCTTAAAGATGCATGGGATATCTTCAGCCACCTCTCTGCCAATGGTGTCAAGCCTTCTGTTAGTACATATAACATAATGATTGGTGGACTTTGCATGAATGGGAAGCTTGGTGATGCATGGGAACTCTTCAGACAGCTTTCCTCCAGAGGTGTTGAGCCAACTGTTGTTACGTATACCATAATGATAAATGGGCTTTGTCAGGAGGGGTTTCTAGAGGAAGCTAAGGGATTGCTGCTTCATATGGAAGAGAAGGGTTGTAAACCAGACAAGGTGACTTTTAATACAATTGTGAGTGGGTTTCTAAAATGGAACCAGAGGAATGAGGCAGTGGAGCTTCTTCAGAAGATGGCGGAGATGAAATTCTCTCCATGCACTTCTGCCATACCCAAGGTGGTGGATTTGCTTCAAATTGAGGAACCCAAGCATTTGAATTAACTGATTCGCAAACTAGTGCATCAAGTTCCAGGTGTGAAGTATCATTGTGCTTCTTGTGGGATCTGGGCTCAATGCAACAACAACACAACTCTTTAGAACAAAGAGCAGCTAATAAAAACACCAATGGCACTACAGCTTCAGGCTGCATGACATCCTGATCCCTGATTTTTTGGAAGCCTTGTGAATTTGGTAATTGAACTCGTTTTTTTTTTCCTTTTTACAAATTATACAGTGCCTGCGATTACTTTATTTATTGTTTTGTTATGACTAATCATTGGGTTTAGCCGACTGTTTGCTAAATCACTTTACAGCACTTATGGTTGGCAAGAA
The DNA here is from genome assembly GCA_036897725.1 of Erodium texanum. NCBI lineage: Eukaryota > Viridiplantae > Streptophyta > Magnoliopsida > Geraniales > Geraniaceae > Erodium > Erodium texanum. The sequence continues at coordinate 2,858 of JAYMSW010004331.1, forward strand.
ATGGAAAGGTCTTCAACTACGAGATTATAAGTCCTGCTGTGAATATAACCAGAACCCATCCATTGTATTTTGATTAGTTCAGCCACCTTCCCCTCTTGGCTCGGTTTGGAGGGATTGAACATTCATGACCATGTATGAGGTTTAACGTAGTCTTTAACCTTTTTTTCCCGTGTAAGTTGCAGACCTTGTTGATATTAATACTACTATTCCTTTGCTGATAAAATGAAAAGATGTGTAACCTTAATCTATGGCTAATTTTTATGGCAGTGGTCAATGTTTATTTTTTGCAATTCCAGTACATGGTTTATTAATATATGCTGTACCAACAAGATTCATTGGAACTAAGCCACATCTTCTATCAGTGTTTTAAGGTTTGATAGTCTTATGTTTATATCAATTCTTAAGTTATTCCAGCTTGTATTAGTAAGTGGTATATCTTAACATTGGATTTTCTGCTTCACAGCATCATTCCACATTTTTTTTATTGGTACAAGGTTTGGTGGAGCCTATGCTGTTGAATTTGTATGTATCTGTTATTGGTGAAACTTAAGAATGATCTCCATATTTGTTGCATAGTGAGGATTTTTGGCATTATTTAGGAATTTGAATTTACAAGGAAGCTCTCTGGTACCGAGCTTACATGCAGTATTGTCTATTTAGAACTTCCTGATCAAGTAGAAGAAGCATAAAACACCCATTTCATAGAGAAGTTCATATATTTTTCATGTTTCTTTTCAATGTCAGAGAATGGGAAGGCTGAACTTAACTTTCTTGCTACAAAGATATGCAGCAATTAGAAAACTGAACAAAAGGTCACAAAATTGATCAAAACTAGGATAATTTCACATTCATTGCAACAGTAACATAGGCAAGATTTTTCTATCAAAATCTATACCTATATCCTTGTATATTTTGATAAAACATGGAAAAACTCAATCTTGGAAAATAGGAATTTGGAAACAAAAATAGGAAATAAATCTAACAATCTTCAATCTAAACCTTTTTATGCCATTTCTAGTTTACATGGCTAAAATACAAACCAACCTACAGTTTGAACACTAAAGCTCACTTAACAAACAGTAACCATTACATAAATATCGTCGTCATCTGAGAACTAATCTTTATTTGACCCATCAAGTTAAGACATCTACATGTCTACTAACTTCTCAAAATTGGAATTCGACCTCATGGTGTATTCTGCCACAAGCTGCGCGAACGAAGACGATTTGTCTTTCAGCAACCTTGTCGGAGAATCATATTCTTCAATAAGACCTGTACATTAATTACCCGAAATCAGTAACATGAAACATGAACAGCAACAAATTCATACAATGACAGTCAAAACTGACCTCGGTCAAGAAGCAAAACCATGTCACTGTCTAAAACAGAGGTTATCCTGTGAGCAATGGTTATGACAGTGCAATTGGAGAAGTGTTGCTTCAGGGTCTGCTGAATCAGATTGTCAGTAGCTGTATCGACAGAGGCCGTTGCTTCATCAAGCACCAAAACCTTGCTTTTCTTGAGCAGCACTCGGCCTAGGCACACCAGCTGCCTCTGTCCCATACTCCAATTCTCTCCATTTTCATTAACTGCAACACACCAGTGCAAGGTCAAGTTGGATCTTTTACGTTCCACATTTGAGAGTTCCATAGAAACATACCTTTGGAGTCTAGCTTTCCATCCTTCTTCCTCACTTCATCCCCAAGTTGGCACTTATCCAGAGCCTACACAAATTGAAAGATAGTTCAGAAAGAAGGCACGGGTTTGATTCTTGGACAAAAACACATGATAGATATAAAGTCAGCTGACCTCCCAGATTTGTTCATCTGAGTACTCTTCAAGAGGGTCAAGGTTGCTTCGCACAGTCCCTTCGAACATGGTTGGATCCTGGGGAATAATGCTCAGTCTCAAGCGCAAATCATGCAGTCCAATCGATAATATGTTGATGCCATCAATCATGATCTGACCAGCGGCAGGCTCCACAATTCTGAAAAGGGTCTGTATGAGAGTGGACTTTCCACTGCCTGTTCTCCCCACAATACCAGTTTTGAGCCCTCCAGGGAAAGTGCAAGTCAGACCTCGCAGCACAAGTGGCAACTGTGGTGCATATCGAACTTGAAGATCACGAATATCGATTTCACCTCTTGTTGGCCAAGAACTATCAGGCCGGTTCTCTTCTATAACGAGTGGAGGCTCACTGGGAATCGAGGTGTACTGAAGTATTCTCTCTACCGATATGATCTTGTTCTCCATGTTGCAGAGGTTCCATATGACCCAAGCTTGCAACATGTTCAGATTGAGTCCATATGTGACTGCCAGGCCAGCAATGCCCGGATCAATGACTCCCTCTGGGATAGAGATCAAGAAGACCAGAGAGAAGGCGAATGTGATTGAAGACAGCATATCTAAGCGGAAGCAAAGCCATTCCATTGCAGCTGCAATATGGAACTTGGGCCGGTTATACCCATCCATCAGTTTCATATTCGTTTCCTTGAATCTTTGTTCTTCATCAAAGCTCCTGATTGTTGTTGACCCTGAGATTGTTTCTGCAAAATGCTGTATCACCGGAGCTTTGCACACTCCCACCAAACGGGATAGTTCTCGTGCTGCAGGTATGTAATATTGCTGATACCATATGCAGATTGCAATAATGGGGATGAAGATGATGAACACCTGCCATGCAACCTGAGACATCACGGCAATGATCCCAAAGAGCTGAATCAATGAGAAGGCAAAAGCTGCAACTTGATACGGGATGCTCATATCAACTGCACTTTGGTCTGTTGAGGCCTATTACGAAAGGAAGAGAAACACAAGAACATTGTTAGAGTAATGATTACAAATAAACCATAAGACACAACCAATGTTACTTCACTTACTCTATTTAGGATCCGTCCCCCTGGTGTGGCATCAAAGAAAGACCTTGGGGCACGAAAAATGCACAAGTGCATCTTGTTGAAGAGTTGAGTTGCAGTCTTGAACCCGGCCGTTGCCAGTAGTGTGGCCCTTGCAAGAACACAAAATGAACTCCCAATAGCTAAAGCCACATATACAATTATCAGTGTGGAGCCGTCAACTGCAGGTTTCACATCCTTGGACACCGGAGTTGCCCAAGCCATCCAATAGTTGCTTCCAATCTGAAGAACCTGAAAGAGAATTTGCGCTAGGAGTATAAAGGGGACAAGAGCGCCTCCATATGCTGTTGTAATGTACTTCCAATACACTGATAACCCGACTCTTCCTTTCTCTCTTTCTTCATCTTGCACAAGCTGTCCTTTCTGCCCATCTATCTCGTCTTTTTGAACATCTTTGTTTTCTTCTTGTTGCAAACTCTCTTTCCTTATGCTATGCTTTTCAGAATCTGAACCAGGCTTGACACTGTCAAATGCAGATAAAGCTTCCTTGTGTGCCCCCACAAGTTCCATAAAATCAGTTTCTGAATTCAGAATCTCATTGTATTTTCCAGCTTGTGTAATCTTTCCATCTTTCATAACCTAAAAACATGAGAAAATATAATATATTTTGTATGTCAAACCCAAAGATTGAAGATTGGCACAAAGCATATTCAAAGGAACTACACTTGATTCTGAAACACTCACCAGAATGAGATCGGCAGTAGGCAAGAACTCTACTTGATGTGTAACATAAATAACTGTTTTTGAATTCAACAGCCCAAGCAAACATTCCTGCAGTGTAGACGAACATTAGCAAGATAAAGAAAAGAAAATATCAAATGTTAATAATCTTGTGGAGATGAAGAATCACCTTGAAGAGATGAGATCCTGTGTGAGCATCCACAGCACTAAAAGGATCATCAAACAGATAAATATCAGCATCTTGGTAAAGAGCACGAGCAAGCTGTATTCTTTGCTTCTGCCCGCCACTCAAATTGATTCCTCGCTCGCCTATAACGGTCTGATCACCATGGGAGAGAATCTCCAAATCTTTTTTGAGGGAACAAGCTTCCAAGACCCTCTCATACTTTTCTCTGTCCATCTCCTTACCAAACAATATGTTGTCCTCTATCTTGCCACTCTGGATCCAAGGTGACTGAGCAACATAGGCCTTGGTCCCGCATAACCTCAAGATCCCAGATATCTTAGGCACTTCTCCCAGGATGCAAGAGAGCAAGCTTGACTTGCCCGAGCCAACAGTGCCACAAACAGCAACCTTCATTCCATGGTGCACTTTGATATTTATGTGATTCAGTGTGGGGTTAGAGGAAGATGCATCCCAAGAGAAAGTCCCATCAAGTATCTCAATTGCTGCATCAGAACCACCTTGCGGAAGTTTCTCTATGACATCAGTAGGCAAGCTGTCAAGTCGAAGAAAGGCTGATATTCTATCAAGAGACACCTTTGTCTGAGCAATCATGGAGATGGTGTCGGGGAGGTTATAGATTGGTTCTTGAAGAATCCTGAAAGTTGCAAGTGCTGACAAGATCTTCCCGGACTCAAGAGGGATCCCCATAAGCATGCAAGCACCAAAAGTGGCCACAGAAACAAAAGTAGGAGCACCCCAGAACACAAACGTTGTCATGGCATTGGTGTATAGATATTTCTTCAACCATCCAGCCTCAGTGTTCCTGAGATCGACAATCTTGGACAGGAACTTCATCTCCCATCCTTGGAGCTTGAGAATGGTTATGTTCCTTAAAACCTCAGAAGTCATCTTCATCCTTGTATCCTTTGACTTCATCAACTGGTCCTGGAACTTCTCCTGGAATTTCCCCAGAGGAACATTCGCTAACATGACAAGAATAGTTGCAACAAAAGCAGCAATGGATGCGAGTCCAAGATTTTTATACAAAATCAACAACGCCAATGTGACTTGCACGAGGACCATCCATGGATCGTGCATGTACCAGCTGAAGTCACCGATCCTCTCTGCATCGACCGTCATGAAGTTAATGATCTCCCCACTGGTGTGGCTCTGCCTTGACTGGCATGAAAGGTTCAGCCCTTTGTTGTAGATCATGGCAACAAGCACAGCTCGGATCCTAATCCCAATCTGCTGCAGTCTAAAGAACCAGTGCCTTTGTGCCAGACATTCAACAAGCTTTGCAAAGAAAAATGAAAAAACTAGCAAGTACCCTTCATTTTTGAACTCCCTCCGGCCATTAAGGTATTGGACAAAGGTGTCAATAAGGAAGGGGCCAACATAAGAAGCTAGCGTGTACAAGGTTGCCAACAAACCAGTCCACAAGATTTCTTTCCAAGCTGAAAGAATCAGTGCCTTCACCAGCTTGAATGTGGTCACTCCAGAACTGCTACTACCATCTGACTCAAGCTTATTTCTAAAATACGGGAAGGAACCAGCAACACTCTCAGTGCTTGCAAGCTGAGGAACATCCTCCAGGTCTAATGGTTTCTTGTTACCAATACCAATCAGAGGACCCATCCATGTGAAGGTAAGAAGACTAAGAAAACCAGCAGTAGAGTAAGGAGTGACAGTATCACCCCCTTTCAACTCCTTGGACTCAACCCCATCACCAAGAACAGAGTCACCATTCAAAAGTGGCTCTTCAAGAGCATCTTCACCCTTAATCTTCCCGAATAAGACCATGTAACATAAAAAAGACCCGGCTATGACAGACACAGAATCTGATACTAGATACTGAATAGGGAAAGCAATTTGCTTCCCAGACAAACTCACAATTCCAATGACAAGGGAGTAACAAGAAATGGAACAGAAGAAACACAACCAGACTCTCAATAAAAATGGAAACTTTCGTTCACCCAAATTAGAGAATTTGGTATGCAGATTGAGACAAAGAGCACCCCAAGCGAGTGTTCTGAGCACAAAATCCAAAAGGGTCACCAGATTTTCGTCAGACCAACCCTTCCCATCCCATATGAAGTAACTCAACAGAGAGAAAACGAGATTGAACAATGAAACACCCAAGCAAACAAATAGAGTGAGCTTGTGGAACAAAACCTTTCTGCCGTTCAGGAACCTCTCTTTCGAACCCTCACCGGGACGACCCGAGTGAACTTTGCGCCAGACCCAGGAGACAAGCAAGGCAAGCAACAAAAGAAGGTGCAAGGAACCAGAAAAGCCATGGAGGAAAATGGGTTTCGTGAGAAGGCGAGTACCGGAAGAAAATGGAGAGTCGGAGAAGACAGACATTGAGAGCGAAATACCCAATTGGCGTGATGAATGGAGAAAACCCATCTCCAAGGAGATGGTTTCTGTGGGATTGGCGAGAGAGAGAATCAGCAGTGCAAATGGGGTTTTCGAGGGTTTGAGAGAAGAGGAAGAGTTAAATACTAGAAAATGGTGGGACTGAGAGATGGTCAAAGGTGGGTTCCTTGGGCGTAGGGTAACGTGGAGAGCAAGACTGAGAAGACGGCGAAAGCAGAGAAGAGGAGCAAAAGGGACAAAATCTTGGCGTTCTTCCAGGAAATGGCGTGATGCATCAAAGAGATGGACTGTGATATTGCTCTGTTAATTATAAGATTATTATATCATCAACTAAAATTAGAAAGAAATAAACTTTTTCAGTATATTTTAAATGAAAATTGTATTTGTACTTCTCAAATTCAAAATGTAAGCAATCTCCATATATTTAAATATGCCATCTGTTTCTTTTCAAAAAAAAATATATGTCATCTGTTTAGCTAAATAGTTTGTAAATTATACTTTTTTATGATGTTATAGTCTCTTGAATAAGTGTATATAAAAATAAACTACAAATTCTAAATTTTAAATTTAGATAAACAATACTTTAGTAATCAAATGGATGTCTAAAACACTCTAATAAGATCACTATAACACGAAATATATTAAATTATATATAAAGATGTTATAAGTTACGAAGGTGTGGCCGGTGCACATTATGTGTTTTTTTGGTTTTGTGGAGATTAAGGTTTTAAAGGGAATGGCTTTGGTCGGAAGAGGAAGTTGATTGATTCCTTGTTTGTGTGTCTGAATTTGGTGTTTGTTTATAATATTGTCTTTTCTGTGTTGGATTGCTTTTCTTCTTTGTCTTGTTGGTTTCCTCTCAACAAGGTAAAGAGGAAGAAAAGATGAAGGTGTTGACAATGCCCTTCTATTTTTTTTTATCAAACATACTGAATTATTTTACTAATCGGAGTTTCCTGTGGGATGTGCAGATGCAATGCGACCCCCGAGTGAGATGTATGGATGTAAATTCGTTTAGTATCTCTTATAATATTCTATTGAAAATATCTTCAATCAGTTTGAATTATTTCGCTAGTATGAGTTAAATTATTTCGCTAGACACAATCTCAACTACGACATCAATTTAATCAATTTAAGAACTAGTGATTTTTATTCTAATTGAAATACTTAGATATATCTGAATCTTATATCCTTAATGCACAAAGAATAAATGACTAATCTATGAATATATTTATTTTCAATCCTATTAATGATAAGATTCAATTTAATATTTGCAAAATACAAGGATCAATATTACATGAATCTGGGAGCTTTTCCATGAAAAAATGAGTAACATGAATCAAATCCAATAAAAATGGAATCAAATTATTTAAAATAAAGAGTTGGACATAATTGCGCCTTGAGGGTAAAATGGTAAATACACTACTATAAAGACCTACAGATAAATCTGTATAGAACAACAGATGAGCGGCTAGTTATAAAAGTTAGGTGCGCGAAGCTTGCAGCCGAGTGAAGAACCGAGTTGACTCACCAAAACTCATCGACTCGACTCACCGGGTCAACAAAAAAAAGCTGTCTCTTTTGCGGATCACGTTGTTGTGTGTCGCCAAGGCCATCATTGTTTGAACCCAGTGATACAAAACCCCAAATTGCTCCGATTATTCAATCTCTCTCGCTTCCTCTCTCTGTAAATCGACTCTCCCCAGAGAGAGGAACGAAACCCATGAGCGGTTTCTGAGGATTTTCTCGGCATCTAAACAGATAAATTTGGTGAAAGAGAGAGAGAAAATTACCAATATGGCTCACGCGATCCTCCAGGCGCCTCAGGTGATGATGCCCATCAATACCCAGCCCCGTCAGGCCTCGGTGAAGGCTATGGGTCCGATTGTTCTGGCCGCTCGTCCTGTGTCGGCGAGTTTCCGGCGAGCTTTGATGTTGAAGTGCTCGGCTTCTCCTTCTTCTTCTGTGGGTTTTCTGGAGCGGAGCTTGCTGGCATCGGGAGCACCGCCCGATTCCTTTGAATCGGTTTCGGCGTCGAGTCACGCTCCGGTGATGAGCAAGGGGAAAGAGTTCGGCTCCCTTGGTGGGTCTACTACTTTTGGGGAGGGGGAGAGTTGTTT
>JAYMSW010004332.1:0-11119 GCA_036897725.1 Erodium texanum
ATCCACTAAAACTTAGGTATCATAATGTTCAAATAATCTAATATAGAATCACTTCTTTAGCTATTAATTCTAAATTAACCTACTCAATGTTCTATAGGGATCCTCCAAATCCCACTTATCCAATTGCAACCAGAGTTGTCAATCGTCGAGCTAACAAGCGTAAGGATCCATCTACAAAGGAAATTATCTACTTATCTGACGAAGATCAAGAGACATCAACTTCAAAGAAGACACATCTATCAGAATGAATGTCCACTTGAGTAGCACTATGAAAACAAATACTTAATATCTTATAAGTTTTGGGAGGTTGATTATCAACATCCATTTGGACGATTACTTTAAATTAGTTTTGTTTTTGTTAAGAACAGATATGTTGTGTTAACTAAATTTGTACAGGGTTTGTTACTTAATTATATTATATTACTTATATGTTAACATATATTACACTCCCGCATAACGTGCGGGTGTATACCTACTGTAACTAAAAGGAAAATATGGTGACGTGGGGTTCTCTAAGATCGAAATTTTGGTGAATGCTGCTCTCGAAAAAAAACTACTCTCTCTCTTTCGTCGTTCGGACTCTTCGCCTCCTGTGGTTTTCCCCCAAACCTCCACCCGCTCGCCTTCCTTCCCCAGTGTAACCGTCGGATCCAATTGGCGCTGCAATTACGTCTTCCTGCTCTGCGTAACGTCCGGAACGGTTGCTTTGCTGGTCATGAATTCGCTGCGGACCGTTTTGACAGTGGAAGCGGCGCGACCTGGTGGGTGCCTGTATAAAGTTCAGAGCATGCTCGGGACCAATTCATCGACCTCTCAGTCACCGGATCTGGACATTATCGGCTCTGGTTCGCGTTATTGGTAATTTTCGGTAATTCCCTCGGTACCCTTTCTTCCGTTCTTCTACTTTGATGAATCGTCGGTGTGTTCCGGTATTGGTCTTAGTTCCTGTTGATTTAGTCGATTAGTTTGGTTTCTTTTCTGATCATAGGTTTTGCATACGTGATGAAGAGCTTTGAAGACTCGATCTTCTAAGAAGTTTGTTGATGCAGAGCAGTCCTTACTAAACAGGGTATGGGCTTATTTTTTTTCTCAAAATTAGTTGGACATGAGTATATTAAATGATACTTCGTGCCCATTTTCTGTATGAATATTTTCTGCCATTAGTTGAACGGAAGGAGTAATGCTTATTTCTTTTTCTTATTTCAGGCGGATTCAAGGTTTTAATTAGCAAGTGTGGGAGTTAGTTGACTATAAGAAGGGGGTAAACATTTTTTTTATGACAATATATTTTCATTTCAGTTACATATCATTCTGTTTGTTTTTTTTTTCTACAGGACAACACTCATATTCAAATAAGTTACTTATGCCACTAAGGTGATTTTTTTATGATTTAGGCATTACGTAATTTCAACCAAGATGTTACATGTTATTGTTCTTATTTCCTAATAAGTAAATCTCTCTAACAATGTCATATCAGTAGATTATCAAGCTGTGTTTAAATTTGATGGGCCCAAGTAACTTTTCCATCTCTGAATAAGGAAAGCATGCAGCGCGAGAACAAGGAACGCAATAATGGTGAAAATAGTAATGTTCCAATTACAATGAAGAATTATTTCATGTAAGTATCTGCACTCAAGAATATATTCGAAAAGGTAGTTGAGTGAAAGAAGAATGAGTTCACTCACAATAAACCTACTGAAACGGTGTGTTTTCTTCTCCATTCAAATCAAGCATGATGGGTTTTGTTATAATGGTTATTATTTTACTAAAATGATCTACTATGTTATCGAATTCGTTTCTGCAACAAGGCCTATGTGTTAGTAGATTTTTTTTTATTGCATTGTTTATTGTAACATAGTGACAATCTGGCATTCTTCAAATAAATTCATTGCAAGTGCATTTCATACAACTCTTCCGAATAGTTTCTAAAAAAACAGCCTTTGGTTATCTTCCAAACCATTCCTCTTCAATTTTCCTTGGATCATTACACTTTAGCAAAGCAGATTGTGCTTGGAACTGTGTTGTTAAGCTCCATTTTACTGGTATTGTTTTAAGTCCAGACTGAATGAGTATGTAATACTTCTAATTTGATGCTAAATTGAAGAGGTGACTTGTAAAATGCAAATGATTTGTTGTTATAACTGTTTTGATTCTATGCATTTGTTGGTTCATACATTGAGAACCATAATGCTAGAAGATGGGGTTCGTGTTTCTAGTTTCATTTTCATGAACTGAGCCATGGTGTGTATGGGTCGCTGAAGCTGTGTGTTCTGCTTTCTTTTGTATTCATTAAATAGTTACTACAAGAGTTACTATGTAGCACCAGCGCCACTTCATTGGAGTTTTTGGATGGACATTTTAGATAGTTATGGTTTAATCTATCTATTGGTTTAATTTTGATGGGGTATTCTTTGTTCTTTCTGTGAGGGATTGATTGATGTTTTTTTTGTTGCTTCATCATTTATGCAAATAGGGATGAAGTTATGGTATGGTAGTGAACGGAATTCCCATGTCAAGAAGAGTACTCTGATAGCTTCGTGCAGTGGGTTAATCATTTGATTCGAGTTGGGATTCAAAAATGATGTTACCGGGAGAATGAAGAAAGTTGAACAAGAAAGATAGAACAACAACTTTGGATAGGGTTTAGACAGCGAAGCATAGAGAGTTGATAGACAGCTATTAAAAAATTGGAGTTCATCCATATTTCGTTGGACTCCTCAATGTCTCCATCTTTGTAAATAAGTTATTAATTTTTTTTCACGTGAGCTTCATACGAGGAATTACAAGTCATCAATGCCTTTTTTTTTTTATGTGTTTTTAAATGTTAATATTTGATCCAGATCATGTGCTTGGATGAGAGTTTGGAGTGTAGTCTTCATTTATTTTAGGGAAAACTCCATCCAATAAAACTCCAGTTCCAAGCAAACTCGTAATTGAAGACTTCCAAAAAATTTCTAAAAATTAATAATTTTGACAAAATCTCTTATCTTTAATAAGATTTGTTAATAAGGTATATGAAAAGTCAATTATATCCCTCACAAACTCGTACTTAACATTTATGTATATAAAATTCATTGCCAGTTATGTGTACTCAAGTAGGATGTATTTTTTTTTTTTTGTAAAAATCACAAGCTAAGCTTTATATATACAAGTCATAAATACAATACCATCTTCTTGAAGATGCTTGCTTTTGTGTTTCCTTTAAGATATTGATACCATTGTTAAACTACAATATACACAAAAGAAAACAAATACTTTGCACTTGTAACTCGTAATACTCATTCATCAGTTTCTGGTATTGAAACAGAACTACAGGGGCATAGAAGTTCAATTTGCTCTTATGTGTTTATTACACAATAATTTTCTTCTTGTCGTCTTATGCTATATTACAAAATGAATTATATATATATAAATGTTAAGTATGAGTGTGTGGGGGTAAAATCGACTTTTCCTATACCTTGTTAACAAATTTGTTAAAGATAACATATTTTGTCAAAAGTTAATAATTTTTTAAAGTCTTAAATTACTTATTGAAACGATAGGTGAGTTTGGGTTAGTAATTATAAATGAGAGATAGTTAATAGTTTGGAACTGATTTTTGCCTTTATTTTAACTACCAAAAACTTTGTAAGTATTATAACCTAAAATTTCCATCCACACAAAGAGAACTTTGTAGACTAACATTGATTTTTTTTATAGAATTCTTATTTTGATTACATGAGTTGTGCTTTTCTCTAAATCTCAAGATTGAAGTCTTCATATCTTTCGAATGGTTCATTGGTGGAGGCCAAAGTCAGAGTGATTGTATGTAAAAGAAGAATTATTCTTCTTACCATTTCACACTTACTGACAGAGGTTCCTTCTCCTCTTCGTTGTCGGTTACATTGTATTCAATACAGTGTATCTCGGACACGGATGTCGTGTGTCACGTTCAGGGAACAAATAGGAAATGACAAGTATTTTTTATGATAGGAAGTGGTCGCGATGGTGCCCATAAATTAAGGCCCCTTTCAGGTTCGTGAATGATCGTGCCGACCTGGTATATATACATAGTTGGTGCGTCTCAATAGGCTATCTGTGGTTCTGCTTCCTCTTCGCAATTCGCAGCTTGCCTCAATTTGTCTATGCTTTGTGAAGTCACTGCCTTGTGTGTGTCTCTGCCTCTAGGAATGCATCCACTTCCAACTAAATCCCAACATATCTTATTTTTGTATTATGCTTTCTCCATAATTTATAGTTTCTTTACTTAAATTTGTCTGGTTCAAAAAATTTCTTAATAATTATTTGTATAGTAGCTGAATTCACTGCCTTTTTTTGTTTATTTGTTCTCTCCTTAGATGTGTTTATTTCATGAAAATAGTTGGGTTCAATTTTCTATTTCTAGAAGTTCATCGAGGCACAACTGAATTTAACTAGCCTTCTCTATTTAGTTTGTTTTCTCCATGTATGGAAATGTCTTGCTTTATGGTTTGGCCCAAAATTGAAGTAGATGAAACTATTTAAGGGTGTATTGTTGTTTACTGAATTTCATATAGTTGTTCAATCTTATTCTGCGTTTATATACGTTCCCAAGTTTGCATGCTATACGTTCCCTATTATAATGTGTTTGGATTCTACATTTGGCTTTTTTGGGTTTATATGGATCGTTTCTACAGTTACCAAGTTGTTGTCAATATATATAATTTGCACAACTTGCTGCGGTTTTATGTTTATTATGTTCACTTATAGTTTACTGATCCTCTTATGATTGATGTTGTATTTGTCAAATGTTTCTAAAGGGATGATCAATTCCTGGTAATTAATGGGTCAAATGCTTTCCCGCTCAACCTCCTGTTTTCACCCTAAAAGTGTTAAAAAGTTACATGTTAATTGTGATATTGTTTCTGAGAGTATCAATTCTTTCAACAATAATTAATTAAAAGAATTTATTACCAACTCATGTATACACAGTAACATCACATCACATATGACTTCCTCCGTATATTAATTTATAATTTGTTGTGATATAGGTGGCCCACCTTTTGTCCTTTGTGAGGCTCAAAGCAATTAATGGGCACACTTTGTCAGTAGATACATGCATGTACATGGATTTTATTTTCAAAAATGCCATTGCATTTGCCTATAAATAGGCATGAACTTGTTGGTAAATTGAGATAGAATAAGTTTAAATGAGAAATGAGAGTTGAGAGTTTTGGCTTTTAAGTTTGATTTCCGTGAGTTTTACATCTATTATCATATTATATATATAAATATTTACAACATTTCTTTCTTTCGTGAAGCAATGATATAAAGTCTTACTCAAACAGGCTCATGTATTTAGCTAGTTACTTTGTGTAAATTATACGTATATAATTTTACGAATTGTATATAAATACATAGTTTTAGTAAATTTCTATGAATACATAATTTTTTTTATCATAATTTTATATTAAAATTTTCACATACACGTGACTATGCTTATGAATTTTCATCATACAAAATAGACATTCATCATTGAAAAAATCAATTTTTTTTCGTCACCTAACATATACATGAGTTTATGATTTTATAAAATCCCAAAATAAGTGATTTCCATCCTACAATCTTTTCTTTTTGATTTCAATATGATTTGTGGATTAGAGAATGGAATCAAATTAAAACCAGAGATTGAAAAATAAGTAGCTTTGAGATTTCAAAGTCATGTGTACGCCCACATGACGAAAAAAAACCTGATTTTTTTTTTTATAGTTTCCACTTATTTTGTATGAAAATGACACATGGATTTATTATGATGACATGTATCTGTGAAAATTTACTATAAAATTATGTGTTTGTAGACAATTAATAAAAATAGTTTGTACAATTTTCCCCTCTTATTAACATTTTGCACAATAAAACACAATGGATGTTGTATATTTTAAAGACCACGTTTAAACCCCAAAAATAAACTAATCCATGAGGTTGCTTATAAAAATATAACACTAGGTTTATTCAAAAAAATAAAATATATATAACACTAGGACTATGATTGGCCAACCAATTGATCCTCTAGTGATACTTGAAAATGGAGCTAAACTTTGGATTTCTGAAGACAACAGCTACTTATATTATGCCATTACTAATTATATTTTAGCCCCTCTGTTCCAAGAGGTGTCAATTTTCGATTGGTCAACCATGAAGAACAAAACAGCATCTTGCTGCCATTCCAGAATATCATGGGCCCAAATATGAAGAAAAGTTGCTTGTGGTCCTGCTTCTTCAGTCTTGAACCGATATGAAAAGTAAAGAAGTCTCTGTTGCAGAAACAAAAATGATTGTGTTTTTCTACAACATGAGCTTGGATTAATGATTTCATTTCATAGAAGTTACTGAACCAGACAAATCAAACTCAATCATTTGCTGTTACTGTTGCTTTCATGACTTTTACTTTTCTTATCTTCTTGCTCTCTTCATGTCTCCAGTAAGTGAGAGCATGAGAGAGATGAGGATGAGTTGTTGGTGGTCAAGGTTGGGGCCTTTTGCAGCCATGGTGGTGGTGGAGTGTGTTGATGTGGGCTTAACCACAGTTAGCAAAGTTGCCTTAACTCAAGGAATGAGCCACTTTGTGTTTGTGGTCTACTCCAATGCTCTTGCCTCTCTTCTCCTCCTCCCTTACTCATACTTCCACAAGTCTCTTCTCTTTTCCTGGAAAATTCATGATTTTTTTTACTCATTTCATGAATAAAACCATGTTATTATTCATGCAGAAGCAAGAGACCTCCTCTGACTCTCTCTCTCCTCTCCAAGCTCTTCCTCCTCAGCCTTGTTGGGTATGTACCATTCAATTCCCATTACTTGATTGGTTTGTTTTCAGTTTCTCTTAATTACCCTTTTAATTGCAGCATAACTCTGATGCAGAACTGTGTGTTCACTGGCCTGAGCTTCAGCTCCCCCACCCTTGCTTCTGCTATGGGCAACCTCATTCCTGCTTTCACTTTCTTGCTTGCTGTTGTCTTCAGGTCCTGCTCTCTCTCTCTCTCTCCATCACTCCGCATTGTTGGGAGCTTGTGTTCTTCTCACATGTTGTCTTGCTCCTCCTAGGTTGGAGAAGTTAGATCTGACAAGCTCAAGGAGCCAAATCAAAATCTTGAGCACCTTGATGTCAGTATCTGGAGCTTTCATCCTGACCCTTTACAAGGGCCCTCCCATACCCTTAGGCAGCAGCAGCAACAGTCAATCAGAGCCCTTCAAATTGTTGGGAACAACCAGCAATTGGGTCATTGGAGGCCTTTTTCTTGCAACTGCTAGCTTCTCTGTTGCTATATGGAACACTTCTCAGGTGATTGGGCCACTCATATGAAACTGACCATATAATTTACACAAAAATGGTCTTATGTTTGATTCTATGTTTTTAAGGCAGCAATCTTAAAAGGGTACCCTTCGGAGATAACAGTAGTTTCCTTATGCTGCTTCTTTGGGACTATACAAAGTACACTGGTTGCTTTAGTTGCAGAACCGGATCAAAATGATTGGAAATTAAGACCCAATATCGAGATCATCTCTGTCATTTACTCAGTACGATCACATAATCATCTTCTTCTTGCAATTTCTCCTACTTCCATAATCTCTAGAGATCATCAGATCACTAACCTTGCAACTCCTTTTTATCTCCTCTGCTAAGTGCAGGCTGTTCTTGGGAGTGTGTTCTCATACTCTGTCTCTGCATGGTGCATCCACAAGAAAGGACCTGTATTCGTCGCCATGTTCAAGCCCGTTGGGATTGCTATTTCTGCTTTCATGGGGTTCATCTTCCTCGGCGATACCCTTCATCTTGGCACCGTCATTGGAGCTGTAACGATTGTTGCAGGATTTTATGGAGTCATATGGGTACAATCCAAAGAAGAGCAAGAAGTTGCCAAAGAAGCATCACAAAGAACACCTCTAATGGAGAATCAAATATCAGTATGAACCCATTTAAATGTAGTTTCTGACTACATAGTTAGAAAACTCTGGGTTTTTAATTTTTATTCATCAATGTAAAACGTATTGTTACAACATGTAATTTACAAGCATCATCAACGGCTAGCAAGATACATATGAACATAAACTGCAATCCAAGTTCAAGGTTTGAGGTCATCTGACATAGCTGATGGTATGGAGTGTGTAGCGAGTATGTCAAGTGTAGCTTCTTTCGCTTTCTTTGTCTGGAGAACCGCTATCTGCATCACAGAACACAAACGATTTAATCACTTTGAAGTTTAGGGAACACAAGCACACCCAATACAGATAGGGATGGAGTGAGTACCTGTTGGTATTCTAGTTCGAACTTCAAGAACTCTTCATCACAACTCTCTACCATGTCGACCAACCTCTTCAAGTTCTTCACTGGCTTACCATTAAATGCAAGAACCTAAACAAAATCACAAAACATAAACCATTAAAATCAAACATACAGGTTTATGTAATACTACCAAAAAGCATAGATGACTTGATGCTCTATCTCTTACCTCAGTGTTAACAATGTCTTCGTACCCAATATTGATGTCAGCAACAAGAACCTGAGAAAGCACAACAACCTGCTCATCCTGTGTTTGGGGGAAATCGTTGAGCACTCTGTTCAAGAGCTTGACTGGGATGTCTTTATCATTAGGGTACTGCACATTGTGCAAATAAAGTTAGTCTTGGCACCACAAGACCTTAACAAACCCAATGAGTACAGAAATGATCAAAGTGAAGATTATACCTCGGAACGAAGATATGGAAGTGATACAACGGTAAAAACAAATCCTGCAATGATATAGTATGACGGAGATTTGTTGCCTGTGTGTGCTGGGACAAGTTTTGTGGGAGATCCAAGTTCGAGGATGAAATCAAGAATCTCAGAATTGCGAAGAACTCTAATAGTTGCAGTGTCCCCGATATATTTCTGAGAAACAAGATAATTAGAAAATATGCGTTCTCCGTGCCTAAAAGGAACTGCAAGAAAGAAACAATGATTATATCAGTAAAATTGTGAGAGGAACTAATAAGCATATAGTTATATAAATGGACTCACCAGTTCCATCATTGGCAATATCAACCCCATCAAAGTTGAGAATTATATCTAATGCCTTCAAAAGCTTTGATTCAGGAGCAGCTGGATCAACTCTTTTAACCAAAATACCCGTTTGATCAGGTTTCATGCCCATTGACAAGCGCAGATCCGGATTTTCCATTGTCTGACCCTCAATCATGACGATTGGGAAACCTGCAACGTAACATGACCACATTATAAGCATCAAATGAAAGTTACAACTTGAGAATGAAATTGTATGCGTTACATACCCGTATATGCTCCATTCCTCTCATAATCTTGGATGAAGTGCTCGATAACCGGTGTTGGTATCACATAACCTATATTGTCTGCGTCGTTAAGTGACTGAAAGGCAATGCCTACACAGACCCCTTCGTCGTTAAAAGCAGGCCCTCCAGAGTTTCCAGAGTTTATAGCAGCATCTATCTGAAAATGAACATAGTGGTATCAGTGAACTCATAAGCTACACCAACTATAACCAAATCAATATTAGTTATACATGTGTGATCCAATGACCTGCAAACCGAGGAGCTCAGAGGACACATGAGCGTAAGAGATTATCTCAATTCGAGACACAACACCACTTGTCACAGAAATGGTGTCGCCGCCGATTGGGTAGCCCACAACAGTCACAGCGTCCTGAAGTGCAGGCAAGTCTCCAAATTCCACCGGCGAAACCCCGTGCCAGAACTCATCGTCATCAACAGTTAGCATAGCTGCAAAACACATCAAACCCACAAAGATTTAACTTCTACATTCCAAAAAAGGTACAACCTTTGGAATATAAATTAGGTTGAGATTGCATAAACAGAACCAATTGATTAATTACCGATATCACATTCAGTCCCAATTGCAAGTACTCTTGCGAGGTACTTGGTGTCAGACCCACGTTTCTTGAGCTTGACCTGGGTGTAATGTTCCACACAATGTGCACTGGTCAAGATCCTCCTTCCGGCGATCGCGAAGCCGCTGCTCCGGGAGCTGAATTGTTTCTTCTTCTGCCACGGCAGCGACAGATTGGGCTTCGTGTGGACACAAGAGACCCTCACCACCGCGTCCATAGCCGGAGCGACGCCGCGCAGGTTCTTGTTGCGGCTGCTGGGAAGTGGGTTCAAGAGCTCGGTGTCTGTTTCAGGGGCTGAGGTGGTGACGGCAGGGTTTCTGAGTTTGCGTTGGATTTCGGCCATTTCTGAGCTCAAAAGGGTTTGGTGGGTTTTGCGAGTTCTTCAAAAAGGACGCGCTTTTAGAGTCAGATATGGGGTTGTCTGTGGAAGAGATGGAAGAAGACGAAGCCACCATTTATAGTTTAGGCGTTGTTAGTACCTTAATGCACAAGTCAATTTGATACTGCTCTGTTTCCTTACGACAGAAATGACACGGCTTTGAAGTGAAACAAGGATTAAAGCAGTTCCAATGGGATTAGATTAGTCTTTCTGGAAATCAATTGGAACCTTCGTTGATGAAAAAACAAAAGGAGATTTATTGCTATTATTCACATGCCTCATGGCAAATAAACAAATGTATTTCTGGAAATCGAGTTGAATAAGCAATGACTTTCTAGTCAAACCTGGTACCACAAGAAAGGAGACATACGTGGCTATTCCAAGTTCTCTCGGAACTCATCCTCTACTTATTATCCACGGTCCCAGCCTCGATCTTTTTTATTTATCAGCAATGGTGGACAATATTACAATTAATGATCATTTTACCCCACCCACATCCTCCTCTTGTTTTGAATGACGTTCTCCACACAAAAACAAAACGAACAAAAATGCAAGAGAAAGAAATGATTCAATAATCTTAACAAATAATATTACTATGATTCGAGAAAAAAAAGAGAGTAAGAGTCTCTACTTAGAGACCCTGGTGGAAATGTGTTGAATATAAAACAGACGGTAAGCGTCTTTATTACGACCGCTTTATTCTCTCTCCCTTAAGAAGGGTCATGCGTATATGATAAGCATTGCGATGCGAAGAGCTTTGCTTGGAGAAATAGAAGGAACATGTATTGCATATGCAAAATTTGAGAAAATACCACACGAGTATACTACTCTAGTAGGTATTCAAGAATCGGTATATGAAATTGTA